>PVHX01004819.1:0-120285 GCA_004024805.1 Geosciurus inauris | reverse complement strand
TTGTCCTGCTCTGGGCGGTGCCGGAGGATGGAGGCGGCCCTGGTCCTTGCCCTCTCGGCGGGTGCGCGAGGCAGTCGGAGCTTGCATCCTGGCCAAGCATTTGTGGCCACTGAGAGCGCTTGGCAGAGATACGCTGAGCGAACGCCCCTCCGGCCTTGTCCCAGACTTGGCCCCAGCGGAAAAGCGCGAGCTGTGTGAGGCCACATCTCAAGGGATGCTCAGGGTGACTGGGTAGAGGTGGACGAGGGATTAGGAAAATGGCTGTTTTGAAGGTGGAAGACGTTCTTGCCCGGCCGTGGAAACCCGAGGTGGGGTAGTCTGTAAAAGAAAAGGTGGTAAATTAAGATTTTTATTTCTTTACATAGGAAGCAGTAAGGACTCTTTCCTTCCAGCCTTGGTGCTAAAAATACCAAGCTTTCTTTGGATCTCCTGCTGAGATTTTTTCTCACCTTTATGCTGAGGAGATGGCCAGGATGATTCTTGGCTGCCTGAGAGGGCCTAAGTACAGACAGGTATGCAGAGGTATCCAGGCTGCTGGCATGGATCCCGTGATGAAAAGGCTGACCTTCCAAGCCTCTGCCTCCCTACCTGTAAAGGGAAGCATAGGCACAGTACTGTTGCTTAAACTCACAAAAGGGACTGAGGATCAGGTGGTCTGCTCTGCTGAGCAATGCATAACAGGAATCTTACTAGGCTGAGGGCACAGTGACGTACACCTATAATCCTAGCTAATTGGGAGATTGAGGCAGGAGGACCAAAAGTTAAAGGCCAGCCTGGGCAATTTAGTGAGACCCTGTCTCAAGGTAAAAGGGGCTGGGCATATAGCTTAGTGGTAGAGCGCTTGCCTAGCAAGTGGGAGTAGGCCCTAAGTTCAATTCCCAGCCCTACAGAGAGAGAGAGAAACTTGAAATGGTATCTGCTTAGTCCATTTCAGTTATTGCTGTTTCACTAAGGGGATACCAAAAACAAACAAACAAACAAACAAACCTGTCTCTGTAACACCCTAGGTAGTTCAGGGACCTCAACTGGATGGGAACCTGACCCTACATTTACCTTCAGCAGACAGTAAGTGCTTGATTGGGGGCCTGATGTGTGCTGGGCCCTCTTTTCATGCTGAGGATGCAGTGTTCTTGAAGTAGAGGTTTGGAAGCTAGAGCATAGTATAGCTATCATGTGTGGACAACCTAACAGGAAACACAGAACTTGGAGAGAATCTCAAAAGAGATAAGGGCATAGCCTCCTGGCTTTGGTGGAGATTGCTAGATGATCCTAATACCCATTATCTCCATTTCCCTTCATAATAGAATTTCTCAGCCTATCCTGCAATTATGAATGATCATGTGACTCAGTTCCAGCCAACAGCATGTAGGGGTGATCATGTGCAAATTTTAAATTGGCTTTAAAGGAATTAATATGCTTTCCTCAGCCATTGTTCTTTCTTCCTCACTGGATATGGATATACAGTTGGAGCTCCAGTAACCATATGGAATCTGTAGTGGAAGCCATGTATTGAGGATGTTATGGAAAAATGAGAATAAATGTAGGTTCCTGATATTGAGGGAGTCACCACACCTACTCAGCTACCTACCTATTGCGTTTATATATGTTTAATCTTATATTTTCTGGTGCCTGTGACCACATCTAGTTTTTACTTTTATTAGACTACAGAGAGGTTTGTTAAAATATAAATGATAGCAGAGAAGGTTTGCTCAGTGATAGGAATGATCTAGGAGAGATGGAAAGAGCAGTGATTCTGAAGAGCAGACAGAAGAAGATGGGATGTGGGCACTGACAAAAAGGTCACCTCTGATGGAGGGAGACTGCCACAGGAGGCTGACATATTTCCAGTGAAGGGCATGGAAAGGGCATGGAGGCTGACATATTTCCAGTGAAGAGAAGATGACCATTCACACCTGATGTCTGTCTAATCCTGGATATCAAGGTCATGAGCACAGAACAAGGAGAGAGAGGGTAAAGGCAACTTTGTGAAGATCCCCACAGAACTAGCATGTCCTACCCTATAGACCGGGTGATTGATATTGGAGGTTCTGCCAATCTGAGCAGCCTCTGGAACACATTTTCTTTTTGGACAGATTGAACACACTGCTGCAGGGTATTAAGATGGTGGGAGATGGGGCTGGGTTGTGGCTCAGTAGTAGAGCACTTGCCTAGCATGTTTAAGATACTGAGTTCAATCCTCAGCACCACATAAAAATAAATAAACAAACTAAATGCATCATGTCCATCTACAACTAAATATATATATATATTTTAAAGAGAATGTGGGGAAGATCCCAACAGAAATAGCATGTCCTACCCCACCTGCCCCCAGCAGGTCTCACTGGATGCTCACATCTGACATTCCCTTGCCATTCCCAGCTACTCAGTGAGACATTGAGCTTTCCCATTTTGACAGCAACATGGGGTTGCTTCTGAGAGCAGCAGAGAAACTCCATGAGGAATATATTTTATTTTCCATTATTAAAAATTAAAAGAATTAGGATACAGACAGCCCCAATTCATAAAAGGGTTGTATTGTAGCCAGTAATTTCCTTTGCAGGCTAGTTCCTAGGACTGTAATTGCCAAAAATATAGCTGCATTAAAGTATAGACTACAAGCTGAGAGTATGGATTGTGGGAAAAAGGAATAGTAAAGGAAGAAGGAAAGCAAAGAAACCGAGGGTTTCTTTTCCTGAAGCAACTATCAATTAAAGTTTGAGTGGAAGAACTTGGTTTTTGTCTTCCTCTGACTTCCTCCATAATCCTTTGTCCTGAAGCTGCTCTTGCCCATCCTAGGCTGTACAACCATGTGTGCACAGGCAAGGGACAGGCAGAGGGGACCTTGAAGAGAAGAGGGATTTGGTAACCAAATCCTAATTTGGTAGCTTTTTCATCTTGTGCAAACCATATTATATCTATGAGTCCTAACATTCTTACCTGGATTGTCAAGGTTTTAGTAATGCCCACCTAACAAGCTCATAGCACAAACTGGCTAGAGGTGTAAGTCTGTGGCAGAGTACTTGCCTAGCATGCACAAGGCCCTGAATTTGATTCCCCAGCACTACCACCGAAAAAAAAAAAAGTGTCAAATGAGATAAAGTTTGTAAAACTGAAAAACACTAGGTAAGCTGTAAAGAACTCTTGTTACCTCGTAAGGATTTCTTATTAAAGCCAGACTGCCAAGGCTCTTCACAACAGTCAGGAAATAATTAGTTGGAAACAAGAGACCTCTACTTAAGCCAGTTTAGGAAAATGGAGAGGGAAGAGATTACCAGAAATATATTCAGGTCACTGAGAATCAAAAGAAGAACCTGAAACCAGAGTTACTCTGGAAACTTATGGCTGATCCTAGGTAGAGGCTTCCCAGACCAGGGCCCCCTGCTTCTCTTTCCTAGTTCTCAGATTTTGCCATTTCAGAAGTATATGACTATGAATAATTCTATACTCTAGCTTGAGATGGACAAATTCCAAGAAAGGTTTCTAATCAGTCCAGCTCTTGTCATGTGCCCACCCCTAAACCAATTACTGTGGTGAGGGAGGTGGGATATCATAATTGGGCCAGGCCTGGGTCACATGCCCATAGCTTAAGGCCTATGCTAGAAGAAGGGACGGTGTGTGCAGAACCAATATCATAATTCCTGGCAGAGTCTTGTATAGCAGGTCCTAGGCAACCACTGAAAGGCTTTAGGCAGAATAATGACATTGTCGTGTTTGTAATTTAGAAGATCCCTAAGACTGCAGCCAGAAGAGTGGGTTGGAAGGAGCAAAATTAAAGGGGAAAAAAGTTTACAAAGGAAACTGTTGCAATGATTCAGTACAGATGAGGCAGAATGGAGAAAGGTAGACAGAGTCACGATGCTTCTTCAATATAGAACTGGGGTAAGGAGTTGAATGGGAAAATGAGGAAACAGGAGACATCGTATTCTGGCTGAACAGTGGTGCTATTCACTGAGCCAAGGAACTCAGTGGTCCTATGTATGTGTATATCTGATGAGAGTTGATGACTTCCATTTGAAGTGCCTCTGGACAGAAAGGATAGTCCGAACTGTAATTGTGTTCAGAAGAGACATCTAAGCCAAAGCCATAAAATCAAGGGTTTTGTATCAATTGGGAATTTTGTTTAGTTCTTATAACAGTGACCCAACTACATGCTTGACCCAAATGGGTTTTGTTGCTATTGGTTGCTGTAGTTATTGAAAGAAACTGCCATGACATACTGAGAAGAAGAGCAGACTGGTCAGCACCTCCACAAGGTCATTCAGGTCCCAGGTCCACTCTGCTGATCTATTCTGTCTCTCCTCCATGGGCAGGTTTCAGCCTCAGTCAGCATATGGTCATCAAAGAAAAACAGTTATAAAGAGAGATGTTGCAATGGTGCAGGTTGAAGATGAAGCAGAACGGAGAAATATGGATAGTCATCATAGTTTTTCTAGGATGTAGAACTGAGAAAGGTTTGGGGTTTTGCCAGAAGGCATAGAGAAAAACAATAGTGCAAAGGATTCAAGGATACTGGAAAGAAAGCAGAGGTGTTGTATCAAGGTCTTGGCTGGAAAGAAGGAGAAGATGGCAGTGGGGCTGGAGGGCCCTCGGTGAGCAAGAAGACGGTATGGTAACACAAGGCTGTGGCCAGACAGAGGGGTGTATCCATGAAACTGGGCAACCAAGTGGAGTAAAGAAGTAAGTCAATGGCCCTTAGGGTGAGAAGATCAGGGCCAAGAGGACAGTTTGAGGATGGGTGACCTCATCAACATATGGCAGGACTTGAGGCGTTGGCAATGGCAATGAGCCAGGAGCTCATTGGGAGAACTTTCACTCCAAGATCAATTTTGAATTGATGTTTCCTTTCTTTGAAAGGATGTCAGACCTTGGGGAGAAAGAAGAAAAAAGAAATTGATTTCTTGGCCTGTCTTCCAATGCCTACCTGTTTCCTTATGACTTTTTTTCAGTATAGGGGACCAAACCCAGTGGTACTCTACCACTGAGCTACATCTCTAGACCTTTTTTAAAATTATTTTTTATTTTGAGACATGGTCTCACTAACTTGCATGGGTTGGCCTTGAACTTGTGATTCTCCTGCCTCAGCCTCCTGTGAAACTGGGATTACAGGTGTGAACTATCACACCTGGCTAGAATGAACTATCTTAAAGAATCTGCAGATTTCCAGGTAGTTCTTATTCCCATTAGAATCTGCATCCTAAGCCATGTGACCTACGCTCTCAGGTGGTATTCCCTGCAAGACAGGACTAAGATTTGTGATAGGAGATCGTGTGTGAGCACCAGACACAAAGACAGAGGTGCACTCTTCAGTGATAAGGGCTAAACTTTCAGCAGATGGTGGTAATAAGTAGTCCCATGATATCTCTGGCCAAGGTTGTGCCACCCATAAACTGGGTTTAGGGCGAGAAGAAGGTGGTTTGATAGGTGACCTCCCAACATCCTATCATCCTTGACTCAACCATGGTATAATTACTCCCCATGGGAGATGGTTTTGCCAAAGAAGGAAAACCCAGATGTGGCTAGATAGGACATCAGAGAGAGAGAGAGAGAGAGAGCAGATCATAGAGGTCAAGAACAAGGATGTGAAAATGAGACTGCTTGGGCCATATCCCACCTCTCCCCTTGAAAGCTATGTCCACTCAGGGCTGAGAGTTACTTATATCCACTCAGAGAACTATGGGATATATGCAGATGTAAAAGCCACTTAGAGTTAAGAGTGTTGTATCTGGAATAATCTCATGTGAACTGACCTTCACAAAGCTCTGAGTTAGTAAACTCAGTGTGGAAAGGAGGCTCAAAAGGAGTCACCCAGCCCACAAGCAGTAGAACTAGGACTATATTATCTTCAAATACAGACTTGAAACCCCTGTTTGTCTCAATCTTATACCCAGGGTTTTGAGGGTCAGCTAAAGCCCTGGGACCTCCATGTTCAGACCCTGCCAGGAGAGGCCCAGAAAGATCCTCATGTTTCCATCTCCAGAAGGGGACGGGGCGCACCTGGACTTACCTGAAGCAGAGCACAGGTGGGTACTTCAGGCATCACAAATGCCCCTCTCTGTCTCCCAACTTTGGGGTCTTTTAGCTGATCCCATAGAAAAATTTGGTTGTCCTTGGGGACTCATGCCTAACAGCGTGTGCACACACTGCCACCTAGAGGCAGTCCATGGAATCTCTGAGTTTATCAAGTTGCTGTTCTGTGGGCATGTGTTGCTAGCAGATGGACGCATACATGCTAGAAAAGGAGGGGACAATTTTGCTGTCCTTGTGTGGCTCTGCTTCTATATCCTTCCTCCTGGAGCACTCATTCTTTTCTACTTACCCACTCAGGACCATGTAGTGCACACCCAGCTGCTCCTCAGCCTTCTTTGTGGTACCCTGTTTCCCACTTCCTGTACATGTTCCTGCTCTTTTCCAGACTCTGGGCTAAGCACCCTCACTCCATCTTCACAGGCTCTCTGCAGTCCTAGTCACTCCTGTGTCTTTAGATATCCTCTATGCAGTTGGCCACACCATATCTTTATCACCAGACTTAATCTCTCTTCTGTGGTCCAGGTTACCACCTCCCTGACCCTAGAGCAAAATTCTAATCCTGTCAGTCTCCCTCCCCCAAACTTTTAGATGTTCATCCTCATCCAACCCTTTCCTATGTTCTATAGAAGCTGACCAGGTCCAGCCTCTGAATGGACTGCCAACCACATTCTGACCACAGACCTCCCTTACAATCAGTTGGCTCAGCCTGTCCCTTCCATGTAGTGGCCACACAGGCAGGACGTAGGATTTGAATTCGATCACTCACTAGAATTGCCCCCAGTGGAAGGAAGATGCCAAGGCTCTGCCCTGCCCCAAGACTCTGCCCTATCCGCAATGGGGGGGGGGGAGGGGACAGAAAGTGGGGACAGCTACATCCACTAAGTGGTTGATGGGAGGGAGTCACAGAACTTCCTTGCTTCTTTTCCTGGGAACTGATGGGTCATCCCAGCTCAGAGTTCCCATAGGATCAGTTGAGGCCTCATTGTTTAGTTCTGTCTCTACCCAGTCCTGCTTTCCTCCGTTTCCTGCACATACATTTCTGGATCAGCTTCTGTTTCCTGTGCACTTGATCCCTGGCACATGTTGTTGCCATGGCTCAGAACACCTTTTGCCCATTTCCTCTGCCTATGTGAAACCAGAGAAGGACAAAGTCACCCAGCATAGCCCCTTCTCAATACCCTTTGTAGAGCAGGCCTGCAGGGGTCAGGAGCTAGTACTGTTCCCATGTCACGTACTCCCGATTTGTGCCCTGACACTGGTGTCTGTTTCCATTGCCCAAGCAGTTTCAGACCAGCACCCCTCAGGCCTCATGTCAGATTTCTGCTCACTAGCTCCTCTGTGAATCTTTGGTTTCACACTCCAAGAACCCATAGCTGATTGCTCTGTTCAGCTGGCAACATTGGCATCCCTTCTTGGACAGAACTTTTATGCAAGCCTTGAAAGTCTATAGCCAGCCCACGAAGGCCTGATGTATAGTCCAGGACCCACTTCTGATCCAGTCACTATGCCCAGGTGAGGAGTTTGAGGCACAGAACCTGGTGAGCCTGGATGAGGTGTGGCCTGGCCAACTCCTTCAGGTTCCCAGGAGAGGGCAGTGATGAGCAACATACAAGCATGTATCTATCCTGCTGGCTGCTTCTGGCACTGATTGAAAATAAGAAGCAAATTTAGATCCATTCACTAGCATTGAAAGCAGAGTTAGTATGTGTTTACAGGTCCAGTTCTGTAATGGTTATGTTATTATTTGTCAATAATTAAAGGTGTTAAAATCATTTATGAGACTGAGTCATTAGAATTGGGAAGAGTGTAATTGATGTTTAAATGTTCAGGGAAAAATCTATTCCATTAAAGTTACAACAATTTGTAATTATAGAACTAGTATACAAATATTTAGAGGAATTTTAAGAGTTTCAACTTTCTTTTATTGGACATTAGACAAAATGTGGAGTTGGAAATGTTCCTCTGGGTGCACAGAGCCCCTTGGGCACTAAATAAAGCTACAGAGCACCCTGGAGGGCACTGGGAGCCAGTCTAGGTAGCAAGACCTGAGCTGTCTATATACCAGGAGGTGTGAGAGGGTCTTTCCTGTGATCTGTCTCACAGCCAAGCGGGGATCAATAGAAGGGGTTGCCTTTTTGCACTAGGATGAGTTGCTCACTGCTGGTAGCCTCCTAGCTCCCACCCATGCAGGCCTGTAGTTTGCCCCAAGGTTCTTGTGAGTCATAAAGGATGGGGAAGAGATGAGAGTCAGATAAGGGCAGCTTGGCCTCTGCCTGGCAGAGTCTTCAAAGGCTTCCTGCTTCAAAGGGCAAGTAGCAGCGTAAGCCCTAGCAGCTGCCTACACCTACATCTCCAAGGCCCACTCCCAATCTCTCCTGGCCAGAGGGCACTGGCCTCTTCCTCCCTCTCCTCGTGAGCCATGTTGGGACAAGAGTCTGGCAGAAGAATGGGCTTCCTCTCCTCTAATCAAACCTGGCCCAGTCAGGAGGGAATTAGGAAGGCCAGATTGGGTCCACTGGCTCAGGAAGATTAGCATTCCCAGGGCACTTATCTGTATTTGTGCTGTTTTGCAGGCTGCTGCACAGAGAAGCCCATCTAGGCCTATGGGGCTTCCCCAGCTCCTCAAACCATATGGATTTTTTGCAATTCAATATGGACTGAGTTTCACATCACATTTAATCTGTAACCTTCTCTGAGGGGGTTAGGGACGGGTACACAAACTTCTTTCAGTGAACCAACTAGGAAGGTTTACTAAGAACATGGTAGGGTGCCATTTATATAACCTTGTTTAAAATGTTGGATTAGTTAATACATTCACATGGAACAAATTATAAAGATTCAAAAGGGTATTAAATAGTACATTGTCCTCCTACCTATGTCCTCAATCACTATTACCCTGTTTTTAGGGGCAAATACTGTTACCAGGGTTTCATGTATTTTCCATAAATATGTTAGGTTAGACACTTGGTCTTCCTCCAAAATGCATTCCTTTTCAGGGGTGGGGATAGAACCATCAATTTCTGGCTGGGTACAAAGCCATCTATGAGAGAGACCACATTTCCAGGGCTGGGAGTATAGCTCAGAGGCTGGGAGTTCAATCTCCAGCATCACCAAAAAACAAAAAGGAAGAAAGAAAAAGAAAAGAAAGAAGGAAATAAAGACTACATTTCTCAGCCTTTCTCATAGATAAGTGCAGCCCTGAGTCTTGACCAATAGGATGTGGGCAAACATGAGGTGTGCTATTTCCACATTGTGCCTTAAGGGAAAGAAAGAAGTGCAACCTCTAAGTCGCCTCCCCACCAGGTCTGGTGAACTTGTGGGTATCTTCTTGGAATATGAAAGCATTGAGCTAGGATGACAGAGTAACAACAATTCAAAAGAAAACTGACTCCTGACCCAGTGGATCCACCAGCCCAGCCTTGGATAGCTTAGGCATAGACTATTGCTTTAGAAAGAAATAAGCATTTATCTTGTTAGATCCAAACAAATACATATATAGATAGAGAGGGACCGATTAAATGGGATTCTGTATGCCTGGGTTTTTCATTTATCAATATATTTTCACTTTCCAGTGTATTTTGATTTGTGTTACAAATATATTGGTAAACTGGGTTTGGTGGTGCACACCTGTAGTCCTAGCTACACAGGAGGCTGAGGCAGGAGGATTGCTTGAACCCAGGAGTTCATGACAGCCTAGACAACATAATAAGACCCTCATATCAAAAACAAAACAAAATAAAAGGCCCCAATATATTGGCATTTAATATATTTTTATTTTTTCTGCCCAGCTAGACTTTACTTTTTTAAAAGCAGCTTTAGGTTCATGGTAATATTGAATGGAAGATACAAAGATTTCCCATTTATTCCCTACCCCACATCTGCACAGCCTCCCCCATTATCAACATCCCGTACCTACCTGGTATATTTGTTATAATTGGACCTACATTGACACATAATAATCCCCCAATGTCCATATTTATATTACGGTTTAATCTTAGTGTTTGTATCGGTCAACTTCCTCTTGCTGGGACAAAATACCTGAGAATAACAACTTTAAAGGGGGAAGAATTCATTTTGGCTCATAGTGTCTGAGGTTTCAGTCCATGGTTGCTTGGCCCCATTGCTTTGGGCCCATAGTTAGGCAGCACACCATGAGAGAAAAGCTATTCACCTCATGGTGGCCAAGAAGCAGAGAGAAGGGGCTGGGGTCCTATTATCCCATTCAAAGACGTACCCCAGTGACCTAACTTCCTCCAACTAGGTTTCACCTCCTAAAGTTTCTGTCACCTCCCAATAGTTCTATTAACTGAGGACATGAGCTTTTGGGAAACATTTACAACCCAAACCCTATCAGTGGTTTGAACCTTCTGTAGGTTGGAAATATACAATGATTGTATCTATCATTAAAGTATAACAGATTAATTTCACTGTCCTAAAAATCTTCTGTGCCCTATCTATTCAGCATTCCTTCGCCCTAACCCTTAGCAGTTATGGATATTTTTACTGTCTCCATACTTTTGTCTTTTCCAGAATGTCATATAGTTGCAATCATAGCATGCAGCCTTTTCACATTGACTTCTTTCACTTAGTGATATGCATTTAACTTTCTTCTATGTCTTTTCATGGCTTGATAGCTCATTTCTTTTTAATGCTGACTGATATTCCATTTTCTGGATATACCATAGTTTGTTTATTCATTCACCTTTGAAGGACATTTTGGTTGCTGCCAGATTTGGGCAATTATGACAAAAGCTACTATAAACATCTATGTGCAGATTTTTATATGGATAGTTTTCACCTCTTTGGGGTAAATGCCAAGGACTACAGTTGCTAGAACATATGGAAAGAGTTATGTTTAGTTCAGTTTTGTAAAAAAAGTCTTAAACTGCCTGGCATGGTAGCAAATACCTGAAATCCCAGCTACTATGCTGAGGCAGGAGGATCACAAGTTCAAGGCCAACCTTAGCAAATTAACAAGACCCTGCCTCAAATTTTGAAAAGGAGGTGGAGTTGGGGATGTAGCTTAGTGGTAAAGCACCCTCAGGTTCAATCCCCAGTACCAAATACAAAAGTGTCAAACTGTCTTCCAAAGTGGATGTACCATTTGGCATTCCCACCAGCAATGAATAGGAGTTGTTGCTTATCTATATCCTTGGCAGCATTTTTTTTTTTTTTTTGGTACTGGGGATTAAACCTAGGGGCAATTAACCTCTGGGCCACATCCCCAGCCCTTTTTAAATATTTTATTTAGACATAGGGTCTCACTGAGTTGCTTAGGGCCTGGCTAAGTTGCTGAGGCTGGCTTTGAACTTGTAATCTTCCTGCCTCAACCTCCCAAGGCACTGGGATTACAGGCATGCACCACTGTACCTGGCTCTTGGCAACATTTTTATTGCCAGTGTCATGGATTTTGGCCATTATAACAGTGTGGTATCTTCTTGTTATTTTGATTCACATTTTCTTGATAATGACATATTATGTGGAACATCTTTTGATTTGTTCATTTGTCATCTATATATTTTCTTGGTTGACGTATCTGTTGGTGTCCTTGGGCTTTTTTCCTCCTCGTGGAATATTTTGCTGAAAATGCTGTGTAGTACAGTCTTTATTAACTTTTGTCATGGAAGGTTTTTATTTCATCATCAAATCTGAAGCTCAGTTTTGCTGGATATAGGATTCTTGGTTGGCATCATTTTCTTTCAGAGCTTGGTATATGTTGTTCCATGATCTCCTGGCTTTTAGGGTCTGGGTTAAAAAATCTGCTGAGATCCGAATTGGTCTCCCTCTATATGTATTCTGATTCCTCTCTCTTGCGGCCTTTAAAACTCTATCCTTATTCTATATGCTGGGCATTTTCATTATAATGTGCCTTGGTGTAGAGCTGATGTAATTTTTGTATATTTGGTGTTCTGTAAGCCTCTTGTATTTGATTTTCCAATTCATTTTTCATGTTTGGGAAATTTTCTGATATTATTTCATTGAAGAGATTGTGCATTCCTTTAGTTTGAAATTCTCTGCCTTCTTTTATCCCAATAAATCTTATATTTGGTCTTTTGATGCCATCCCATAATTCTTGTATGTTCTGTTCATGGTTTCTTACCATCTTCACTGTATGGTCAACTTTATTTTCAAGATTGTATATTTTGTCTTCATTATGCGAGGTTCTGTCTTCCAAGTGATCTAGTCTGCTAGTGATGCTTTCTATTTAGTTTTTTATTTGGTTTATTGTTTCCTTCATTTCAAGAATTTCTGATTGTTTTTTTTTTTTTCACAATCTCTAGCTCTTTCTTAAAGTAATCTTTTGCCACCTGTATTTGCTCCCTTATCTCTTTGTTGGTGTGATCGATGGTTGCCTTTATTTGCTCTCTTATCTCTTTGTTGGAGTGATCAATTATTGCCTTTATTTGCTCACTTAAGTCATTCTCTAATTTGCAGATCATTTTAATTATGTACATTCTGAATTTTTTCTCTGACATTTCATCAACTGTGCTGTCAATGGATTCTTTTATTGTAGCATCTTGGTTTATTTGGGGCACTTTTTTCCCTTTTTTTTTCATGTTGATTATATGTCTTCCTTTCTTGCAATGCCAATCTGGGGTATTGCAGTTTCTATTCTATAATCTTGTAGTGACACTACAGATTACCTGTATCTGACCTTGGAGTTCACTTCTAGTCCCCAGCAGGTGTCCCTAGATGGACACTACTGCTACTAAAGATAGTGGTGGCCATAGTGGAGGTAACTCAAGATGGCAGTGGGAGTGGCCTTGGCTGGGCTCTTGCGGCAGTCTCTGAAGGTGGTCCTGGGCCTTGGCCTGTGCTCCCACCAATCTGCAGGAACTCTGGAGTGGAACTGGGGGCCCAGAATAGCCATTATTAGCCAGGTGTAGTGATGCATGCCTCTAATCCCAGCTAACCAGGAGGCTGAGGTGGGAGGATTGCAAGTTCAAGGTCAGCCTGGGCAACTCAAAATAAAAAATAAAAAGTACTGGGGAGAAAGCTCAGTGGTAGAGTGCCTCTGGATAAATCTCTAGTACTTGGGTTGGGGGTAGAAGCTATGTTGGCTGGAAGCAGTTTTTCCCTAACATCATTAGGGGTTATAGGAACAGAGCCCAGTCTGTTGTGGCCAGTTCCTCCTCTCAAGATGCTATAATCCCATCACTTTCTGAGAGAGCTGAATTTATCCAAGGCTATTTGGAGAACTGTCCTGAAGTCCATATCTTTGACCCAAATATCCTCTTTAGCAAATCTAGTCTATTTTTATACTCAACAGCCTCCCTGGGTCTGGAAGAAGAGGTTTGTCTCAGTGCAACCTCAGTGAATCAATGTGATGGCCATCACATCTGACCAATATTAACAATTCTGTTTTATTGGAATGTCCAGTCCACTGATCCAAAGAGGATGGGGTTGGTGTGCATGGTGGTGCATACCAGTAGCCAGCTACTTGGAAGGTTGAGGCAGGAGGATACCAGTTCAAGGCCAACCTCATGAAATTAGTGAGACCCTGTCTCAAAATAAATATAAAAAGGACTGGGGATAAGCTCAGTGGTAGAATTCAATGTCCAGTTCTACAAAACAAACAAAAAACAAAAGAGGATGGGATTAGTAACAATAGCACTGAATGTGAAATGTGAACAGAGATCTAGACTCCAGGTTTGGTCCTGATCAAAGATCCATAGTGCTCATAGTTGCCAAATCCAGAACCTCCTGCATGATACAGATAGAGACACAGACCCAAAGAAGGAGGTCACCAGTCCAAGGTTTCATGGCAAATAGGTAGCCCAACTCTGAAGGCTCACCTCAGAGCTCTTTTCTATCACAAAAGTTGCTCCTGACAAGCTTTTGAGGTTGTTTTTCTTTTTAATTTATTTTTTTAGTAATGGGAATTGAACCCAAGGGTACTTGTCCACTGAGCTACATTCATAGCTCTACGCATCCACCCCCTACTTTTTAAAATTTGAGACAGGGTCTCACTAAGTTGCTGAAGCTGGCCTCAAACTTGCAATCCTCCTGTCTCAGTATCTGAAGTTTCTAGGATTATAGGCATGTGTCAACAGACCCAACTAACTTGGAATTATTTGGAGGCAGGGGGAGCTTGGTATATGTTGTTCCAGGATCTCCTAGCTTTGAGGGTCTAGATTGAGAAATCTGCTGAAATCCAAATTTGTTTCTCCCTGTATGTAATCTGAACTTTCTCTCTTGCAGCTTTAAAAATTCTATCTTTATTGTGTATGCTAGACATTTTTATTATAATGTGACTTGGTGTGGATCTGTTGTAGTTTTTTTATTTTAATTTTTGGTACTGGAGATTGAACTCAGGGGCACTCGACCACTGAGCCACATCCCCAGCTCTATTTTGTGTTTTGTGTAGAGACAGCATCTCACTGAGTTGCTTAGCGCCTCACTGTTGCTGAGGCTGGCTTTGAACTCGCGATTCTCCTGTCTCAGCCTCCCAAAGTGCTGGGATTACAGGCTTGTGCTACCATGCCCGACTGGTTCTGTTGTAGTTTTGTACACTTGATGTCCTATAGGCCTCTTGTATTTTATTTTCCAATTCATTCTTCATGTTTGGGAAATTTTCTGATATTATTTCATTGAAGAGATTATGCATTCCTTTGGTTTGTGTCTCTGTGCCTTCCTCTATCCCAATAATTCTTAGATTTGGTCTTTTCATATTATCTCATAATTCTTGGATGTTCTAGTCACAGTTTTTTACCATCTTTATTGTGTGGTCAACTTTATTTTCAAGATTATGTATTTTGTCTTCATTGTCTGAGGTTCTGTCTTCCAAGTGATCTAATATGTTGCTTTCTATTGGATTTTTTAATTTGGTTTATTGTTTCCTTCATTTCAAGGATTTCTACTTGTTTTTTTTTTTTTCAGAGTCTCTATCTCTTTCTTGAAGTAATCTTTTGCTCCCTGTATTTGCTCTCTTATCTCTTTGTTGGATTGATCAATTGTTGCCTGTATTTGCTCTCTTATATTATTCTGTGCTTCATAGATCATTTTAATTACGTACATTCTGAACTTCTTCTCTGACATTTCATCTACTGTGCTGTCAATGGATTCTATTATTGTAGCATCTTGGTTTATTTGGGCTATTTTCTTCCCTTGTTTTTTCATGTTGTTCATGTGTCTTCCCCTCTAGCCGTGCTAATATGAGGTATTACAGTTTCTACCCTATAATATTGCAGTGTCCCTGCAGGTTACCAATACCTCACCTCTGGTATAACCAGGCCTGCAGGGACCTCAGGCATGGTCTTTCCAGTCCTGGCTATTGTCTCTAGATGGAAGTAGGCCAGGACAGCCACCTGTTGGTTGATGGGGGGCCGCTGCACAGGTGTGGTTGGTCTCCTCCTCTGCCTCCTCCACGCCTAGGGCCAGGGTCAGTCTGCTTCACCTCCTCTGCAAGTCTGGCTGGGGTTGGTCTCACAAGATATTATTTTCAGTTAGGCTTTGTGTATATTAGGTCTTAGTCCATAGAAAGATGGCTCCATTCTTCCAGGCTGGAGATGAAGCTGAACATCATGGCAGAGGGAAGCAGCTCACATCATGGAGGTCAAGAAGCACAGAAAGAGTTAACTTGGAATTTTGAAACATCATTCTCTGAGAACACTTTCCACTTCTTAGAGCAAAGAGATAGGAACCAGATTTTGACTGACTTGATCTGTGCTGGGGGAACATTTTGAGTAGGAAGTGGTACCAGCGCGTCTTGCTGGATAGAGTGCATTTAGAGGCATCACCTGCTGCGGCAGAGCCCTGCATGGAGCTGCCTTTTGGACACTCTTAGAGAGGCATCTTCAGGGTCTTAGGCCTCTCCCACTGGCTGCCCCTTGGCAAGTACTACCCTAATATGGTATTGCTGCACCTGATTTACTACTTCTGTAGTGAGAAACTTCTATTATCAACTCTTGGTTACTTTCAAGTAGCAAAGGCAAGGTAAATCTTATTTGTTTTTATTTACTAGGTTTCAAAATGAGTTATTAACTGAAGGATTTTTCTTCTTAAAAGGATCATCAAATTCATGGATTTCTGTAAATCTCATGTGTTTTAACTCATTGCTGTTATGCTGATCAATGCTCAACTCATCCCATTCTTGCCCAGCAAGAGCCTCTTTTATCTCTCTCTCTCTTTTTTTTTTTTTTTTGGTGCCCAGGATTGAACTCAGGGTACTCAGCCCCTGAGCCACATCCCCAGCCCTGTTTTCTGTTTTATGTAGAGACAGGGTCTCACTGAGTGGCTTAGCACCTCACTGTTGCTGAGGCTGGCTTTGAACTCGCGATTCTCCTGTCTCAGCCTCCCAAAGTGCTAGGATTATAGGCATGCACCACTGTGCCCGGTGCCTCTTTTATCTCTTAAACCTGTCCTTCCTACAAGTGCTCAGTGGTCTTTGAGAGCCTGTTTGTTATCTGATAGGACAAGATGTTATAGACTCCTCTTGTACATGTTCTGCCCCAAGTCTGCAATCAGCCATTTCTCTAAGGAGTTCCTTTTACTGGGAAGTGATGTTGGAAGGTCAGTCTGGGCTCAGCTACCCCTAGGGAGTGTTTATTCATGTTTCCTGGATGAACATCATGGAAATTAGGACATGGGTATCTCTTGCCTAAATCCAAAACAGACACTGACCAAGATTTTGATATAAAAGGGGAAAATTCCTTTTGCTTCTCAAAGATTTCACAATTGTTTCTCATTTTAAGGCAGTGGTTTTCCACCTTGTCAACATACTAGAATCCCTTAGGGAGTTTTAAAAATATATTTATTCTGGGTTTATCCCCAGAGATTCTGCTTTAACTGGAATAGGCTTTGCCTTGAGCAATGGGATTATTAAAAGTGTGAAGCTCCCAGGTGGGGCTCAAACTGGGCTGCACATTGTTTATCATTCCATACTTGCCTTTACACTTTCATCTCATTCATATATATATATATATATATATGTTAGATTTATGGATTTTATACACACACACACACATCCCTAAACAATGCTGTTTCCATGTCTTAAAAACATATGTAAATTTTATCCTATTGAATGGGAGCTGGCTGTTTTTCTTAGCATTGTTTCAGTGCATCCAAGCTGAGTTCAAGTCATTCCTTGGACTGTTGTGTAGCCCACTAAAATTTCTCACCACCCCATCATCTTCTGCTCTCCTTAAATGTAAAATTTACATGCAGTTAATTATTCAGGCCAAAAATAGTGAAGTCATCCTTGATCCCTTTCTCTCACATTCCACATCCAATAGTTCAGGAATCCTCTTTAGTTCTTCTTTCAGGTATGGTCAGCATCTGACACTTCAGGGGTCTCCCTGCTCCCATCTGGTTCCTGACACCATTATCTCTTTGCTGGATCATTACAACAGCTCTAAGTGGTCTCACTGCTGCCACCTTTGATCCTCAACAGTCTATTCTCTCCAAGCAGCCAGAAAAATAAAAAGCAGATCATGTCACTCTCCTTAAAACCCTCCAATGGACTCCCATATCTCAGTAAAATTTATAAGTTCTTACTCTGGCCTGATAGAACCACATGGCCTGCATTCCAACCATCTCACCTCCTCTGGCCTCCTCTCTTGCCACTGTCCATGGATCACTTGGCTCATCTTGCTTTCTTAACTCTCCATTGAGCATAGCAATCCCATTCCCACCTCTAGCCTTTGAACATGCCATTTCCTCTCCCTGGAAGGCTCTATCTCCAATATTTGCAAGACCTACTTCTTTACTTCCTCTAGGCGTCTGCACAGATGGCATCTTGTGAGAGATGCCTATCCTATCGATCTGTCTTGGGCAGTACACACATATTGCCATTCCCTAAGCCCTTACTGCACTATGGAAAGGGCTGACTCCTTCCACTCAAAGTGTGTGTGGTCAGCTCTGACCACTATGCAACATGGAAATGGACCAGGTATTCCTGGGAAGGAGCATGTCCCTGATCCTCTCCCCAAATCCAGGGATCCCATCAACTACCATTTTTTCTGATAATACTTTAAAAACAAACAAGGCTGGGGTTGTAGCTCAGTGATAAGAGTGCTTGCCTAATATGTGTGAGTCCTTGCATTCAATTCTAGCACCACAAAATAAATAGTGTGTGTGCTTGCGTGTGCATGATGTGCACGCTTGCTTAGGAATTGAACCCAGGGCCTAAGATATGCAAGGTAAGTTCTTCATCTCTGATCTACACTCCAGCCCCAAACTCTTCTCCTTTAAACCTAGAAAGTATTTGAAAGGTGAAATCAGAACAAGCCATTTTTTCCTCCTTTCCTTGCCAAACAAACTCACGAATACCCACCTGCCTGCTTGCCCCATGGGGCATTAGCAACCCAGAGTGGAGGAAGGAAGTCAGGACTGGGCATAAGTGTTCAGTCTCTGCTCTGATTTCCATCCTCTGTACTCAACAACCCCCCACTGCCTCCTTCCCACAGCTTGTCCTCCCTAACCCACCTATCCTATGCCTCCCTATCACAATGGAATGCCTTACTCTGGGAAAAGAGAACATAGACACAGGTATGCTTTTGAGAAATGAATATACTGGGGAAAGAACATAGAATCATGTAAACAAAACTTATCAGAATTTTCCTCATTTTCCTTTCTCTACTGTTTACCATCTTAATTTTTTTCACCTTGAAGGTTCAGCTCCAATTAGGATTCCCACTTCCCCATCCCATGTCCACATCATCTCTGACACTTGCCACCTAAAGGCTTTTCCTTGAACTTATCAGAGATGATCAGAGGCAACCCGGTTCTGGGAAAGGGCTCTTGAGATGTGACTGCTCTTCTTCCAAACTTGATATTCAGTTTTTCAAGCACTTTTCAACATTGCATATCAGAATCACCCAAGAACTTAAAGAAATATTGTTGCCTGGGTCCCATCCCAAAGACTCTGATTTAGTGGACCATTGGGCATCAGAAGTTTTTAAAAACTGCCTCAGGTGATTCTACTATATGTCCAAAATTGTCCAGCTTTATAGTTAAGGATATTGTCTTGCATGCTGTCAATAGCTTGCACTGTGAATTTCCAATTCTTTTATCAAATAAGTTAAAAGGAAAACTGCTAATGTTTGTAGAGATTGCTGAAGCTTCAAACCCAGAGCCCACAAAGGTTAATGCCCTTTGATTTGTAGGTTTCCCGTTAGAGCCTTGCTTCTGAAAGTATCATGCACAAACCAGCAAGATATCAAGATTAACTGGAACTTGTTAGAAATTTGGAAACTCAGGCCCTACCTCAGGCTGCTGTATTGGAGTCTTGAGAACCACTAAACCTTAACATAAATTATTTTGTCTACCAGCCCCTTACCACGCATACACTAAGAGAACTGAAAAACACCAGCACAGTTTTTAGTATCTCAACGCCTTGTCTCCTCTTGAGTCCCTGTCTGGGGAAGTTCAAGGCTGCCAAAAGAATTTACCATTTGTTCCAGCCAACATCTAACTACACACTGCTAACCTCCCCTTTCTTAGAACATTTACTTTATAAAATTTACAATTTTAAATCCTTTCTATACCTCAAAGGCATATGCATCTTTTACAACCCAGGAGCAGAGCATTTCTTGAGGCCCTGGGGACATCCCTTTGAAATGTAATTATCAAGAAATATAGGGATGACTTCCATGCTCTGTGGGAGGCAGGAAGTCTAACTTCATAAACTTGCCAGTCAGTAGACACAGAAGTTCTGATTACATTGACTCCTCCTACCAGCTCTTTGTAATTTTCCATTTCTCTGCCCTCCCCCATTTCCCTCCTAACCCCCTCATTCACTCTTTAAAATTCCAAGTCACTTATGCACAGATTGGAGTTGACCTCAGTTCTGCACTAAGAACTCTTCCTTTCTGCCCCGAGAATTAAATCAGTCTTTATCACCTTCAGTGTCCACCTTTTCCAACAGTCTCCATTTCAATGAGATCTGCAGGTGATTTGTGTGTACATTAAAAATGGATAAGCACTGTCTTATATTTATCATTCAATGAGTTTTTTGGTACCAGGAATAGAATGCAGGAACATATAACCACTGAGCCACATCTCCAGCCCTTTTTATTATTTTATATTTACTTATTTATTTTTGGTACCGGGGATTGAACTCAGGGGTACTTGACCACTAAGCCACATCCCCAGCCCTATTTTGTGTTTTATTTACAGACAGTGTCTCACTGAGTTGCTTAGCACCTTGCCATTGCTGAGACTGGCTTTGAACTCATGATTCCCGTCTCAGCCTCCCAAAGTGCTCCTTTTTATTTTTTATTTTGAGACAAGGTCTCTCCAAATTGCCTAGGGCCTCACTAAATTGCTGAGGCAAGCTCAGAACCTGCAATCCTCCTGCCTCAGCTTCCCAAGTAGCTGAGATTATAAGTGTGCACCACCATGCCCGGCTCCTTCAATGATTGCTAATAAATAACTGAAGAGTAGAGAGGAGTTTTTATGACCACTTTATAGCAGTGAGGGTGCCTGAGGCCAGAGCTTTGCATAAGGCCACAGTAAACTAGAAATTGAACCCACCTTGACTCAATCCAGTGCTCTTTCCAGGAAGCCATACTAACGAGAAAGAGACTACAAAGCATGTGAGGACCCAGGAGAAAACAGCTGGTGAAAGCGATCATAATAAGGTTTATACTTTCGCATCAATTGGTGTGTGCTCTCGGGCTTTGCTCTTCTTCATTTGCAGGGGAACTGTTTCAGAGTCAAGTATCCTCTGGGTATCAAAGAACTTCATTCTGAGTTGGAGTCCCATGGATCAAGCTCCTGGGAAAGAAGTCATTGCATCGACCCTATGCAAATACTTAAGGGTATTGCCTCAAAGACCGCAGAAACCCAGCCCAGCATGGACCTGTGCACACTCTGCCACCCATCTGAAGTCAGACCCAAACCTCATCTTAGCCCTGAGCTACATGCCCTACAGTGTCCTCAGTCTCCACTTTTCTACTTTTCTAACTTCACTCCCAGCCTCAGTCTCTGTTCTTTTCCTAGATGACAGACTTCACTTCCTTCCTCCAGGCTGGGCTAGTACCCTGACTAAATCCTCTTTTCCTGATTCCCATTCCAATAATTATACTCCTGGCCTATTTGGTGCCTTGGTGGAGACTCCTGGGGGCAGAGCTCCCCTTGGGACTCTGCAGACTTTATATTACAAGAAAAAAATTCAAACATAACAAATTAATGTATTAAGTCATATTTCACCTTATGTTCCTTCTCCTCCTTACTTACCAAATTAGACTAAAAGACCAGTATGAAAGTAGCTACCAATTTTAAATGTCAAAGTCATTCCTCCACAAATGAGTAACATAAATGATGGGATGAATACTTCTGATCATTTTCAAACCTCTTAGATTATTAGAACTAAAGCCTGCCCCCCTTATTCTCTAAACTCTTGGGGAACATAATTTTTCACTTTTGGCAAAAATTATGGCAAATATTTTTATTATTGGTTTTGTCAGAAAAATTTGTACAGTTGATTCCTGATGCATAATTGATTACAGCCAGAGATGATCACTCCCAGAAAAACAAATTTGAGGTTAGAATGGTGAACAATAAAACAAGAGATTTCAATTTATAATTTACCCTCATCAAACTATCACATAACACATAATTGCTTTATTACTTGACATTACATAAAATACCATTAATAGAAAACACACACACCAAAAGTCTTACATTCTCTAATCTTTAAGTCAATCATCAATGTCTCCTAGATGTTTTTCTTTTATTTTTAAACACTGGGGATTAAACCCAGAGCCTCCTGCATGGTAGGCAAGCATTCTACCACTGAACTATACCCCAGTCCCAACTTTTCTTAGATTTTTGAAGACATGAAAATAAAAATCATTTCAAATTATGGTACTCGAACACCACACATATTTGTAATGAAGTGCACTCAGTCAACTTTAAGCTCTGTCTTTTCCAGGTCTTACCTAAAATAATCTGCACTAGTTTCTTGGATTTTTTATCAGTTGTATTTTGGGCCTATTTTGCCTCAGTGGGCCTAAACAGAAAACAATATTAAAATATGTTAATAATGTATAGTGTGAATATTGTGGTGTAATTGAGTTTCCTAACTTCTCAGGGACATCAGTGGAAACAATGATAAGCCAGGCAGTTTCATGTGATCATTTTTTCTCTGAGGCCAGAGTCTGTGATTTGATTTTCCTAGCAGCTTCCAAAACAGAAAGTGGGTTTACTTTGTCTCCAAATTCTTTTTCTCGGTGCTCAAGAAGAATGCCCTAAAAAGGAAACAAGAAGGAATATCAATCCTCATTCTAAGTCATTCATTCATGGGACAAACACCTAGCACCACCCAGTACCATCAAGCCTTGTGCTCAAGGGGAAGAGAACAAGGATCCCAATCAGGCGTGGCATCTGCCCTGGAGGAATTCAGACTTTGGGGGAAGGAAGGTAGAATCAGAAAGGCCACATCACAAGATTTGTACTATGCAAGGAACACTTTGGGATCATGAAGCCAGAAGCAGCTAATTATGACAAGGGTATTAGGAAAAGCTTTATGACTGATAAAACAGAGAGGGTAACTCAGAGGAGCAGGTAAAAGAACATGCCAGCTAAAGTGACCACAATGAAGATAAAAGAAAAACCTGACTGAACAGAGCTCAGAGGGCAGGCTTCAGCAGATGTTGAATAGCCACCTGAGAAGGGAGACCGCTGGTTTCCTTTAGTTTTCGTAAGAAACCGGAGGCTAATCTTCCAATAGTGTCAAACAAAATGCACTAAGACCAGGATATCCCAAAGTTATTTTAAAGAAGTGGTAAAAAAAAGTTTTTTGAGGGGACAGAGGGCATTAGGGATTGAATTCAGGGCCTTGTGCATGGTAAAAAAGCATTCTACCATGAGTTACATCCCCACCCCTTTTTATTTTGAGACAAGGTCTAAGTTGTTCAGGCTGGCCTCAAACTTGCCATCTTCCTGCCTTACTCTCCCAAGTATCTGGGGTTATAGAAATATGCCACTGTGCCTAAGTTATTTAGCCCATTACATCTGAGAACTAAGACTTTAAAAAAAAAAACATAGCAAGGCATGGTAGCAAACACCTGTAATCCCAGCTACTCAGGAGGTTGAGGCAGGAAGACCAAAAGTTCAAGGCCAGCTTTGGCAACTTAGCAAGACCTGGCTCAAAACAAAAAATTTTAAAAAGGGCTAAAGGTGCAGTCCATGGTGGAACACACTTGGGTTCAATCCTTCGAACAACACACACAACGCACACACACACCAAAACAAACAAGAAAAAAAAAAAAACCCTGGAAATATGTCGTCATTATTTAGAAGGACTTAAAAAATTACAAGTGAGGTAGTGACTACAGGTGAATAGATCAAGAAATTATATTTACTTGGTATTCAATAAAGAATAAAGCAGGTAGTAATAATACTGAGAAAGAATACATAATGACATGGAAAAATGCTCAGAATACACTGCTAAATGAAAAAATATATATAGTTAAGTCATAATTTTCTAAAAATAAAAAAACAAAGCCAAGCAAGGCATGGTGGCACATGCCTGTAACCCCAGCTGCTAAGAAGTTGTGGCCAGCCTCAGCAAGACAGCAAGACCCTGGCTCAAAATAAAATAAAAAGGGCTGAGGATATGGGCCAGTGGTAGAGCACCTGAGTTCAATCACCAGTATCAAAGATTAAAAAATAATAAGGAACAAAAACAAAAAACAAAGCTAAGGACCATTCAGCTCTGTTCCAATGGGTTGTCTACGGTGGTTAAGCTCATACAATAGCTCCCTATGCCATCCATAGCTTGGCTGTTTTCAAATTTTCTATAGTACACATACACTTCTTTAAAGTATGCCTTACAGATAATTATTACAAAAATATTTAAGAAGTCGCACCAAGTGGCACTGAGTGCTTTATGTATTAATATACTGGAAAAAAAAAAAAGAAAAAGAAAGAAAAAAGTTCCCACCAAGTGTCACCTGGCATAGTAGACAGTAAAAACTACTCCCAAGAAAAACTGAGCTAGGTCCTGATCCTCAATCAATCCAGTTAACCTTCCACCAGGCAGGGGAAAGCTCCAGGGAGTGCCAGCAAAGGCAAACAATACACCTGGAAACATCAGGAATGTGCCAGCCAGCCTGTGAACACCAGATGAGTCATCAGTAGGCAAGAGAGGGCTGGCAGGTATGCCAAACCCTGCCCTAGAGGCCAGGGGAAGGTACAGGAGGGAGGAGGGCCGGAACCCCCTAGTGCCAGAGTGGGATGGGAGGGGTAGTCCTTGCAGAAGCAGCCTAGCCTGCTGAAGGATAAGGGTATCTGGCAGGGGTCAGCGGGAATCACTTTTGAAGACAGTCTATGCACAGGGATTGGTAGGGTCGCTGGAACTACAGAAATGTGAGTATCTGAGTTTTATCGTTTATTTCCACTTACTGTTAAGTTCTAATATATAAGTTATTGAAGTATAAAAGAACTCAGAAATAAAACCTAAAATCCAAGGATTTCTATTCCCACTTTGATTTCTTCCAAATTGGGAAAAGTATGCAATTATCAATGTTGGTAATGAGATCCAACCATGCAGACCAACCTTGTCTTTCTACAGAAAGAAAACACTTGATATACATATTAATGTCATGCCCCTGGTTGGGGACCAGTCTAGAAGTCAGGTCACCAGTCTCCAGGTCTTAACCCCATGCCTTGCCTGCCATCTACTCTGCCCCATCCCTCCATGCAAATACCAGCCCTTGCTGGTACCACTTTCCAGGGTGGGGTGGGCAGTGTCACAACAGCCCCAGAGTCCAACATGGAGCACCCACCGACCAAACTCCTGGGCCCACAGACTTCTCATCTCTCTTTTCCATGCCCTGCTTCTAGGGTCACCATGCTGACTCTGGAGGTTCGTAATCAGGGCCCATAACAGTCTGTCTGCAGAGGGGTCAGTGACCTCTCCAGGCGCAGCCCTGACACCAAGACCCTCAGAGGGAAAAGCACAGTCTCCCCCACCAAATCTCCTTGCCCCTTCCCTTATCAGGCCTGTTTTTATTCCTTCTTTCCTCTTCAGTTTTCTTCATCATCCATCCTTGATGGCCTGGAAATATGCCAGTACAGTAAGTACATTTATACGGATAATAAGATGATACTTTCATTTGAACACAGAAAATAGAACCTGAAACCAGAAAATTCTGGGTTCAGGCCCTAGCAGTGCCACTGCTGAGCTGTGCTCATTGGTACAGTCGTTCATCCCCTTGTGGTAGAAGCTCTTTATCTGAATATGATCAGTCAGTCTCACAAGGTGAAAGTGAATGGATTCGTGTGAGGACCCAGCAGATGTGTGTCCAATGACCACTGCCCTCCCTCCTCTTCCTCCCCTTCCCTGGTTTTCTAGAAGAAAAGCCCCAACAGGGAAAGTCAACCCCTATTCTAGGTCCCTGATCAGGGCCTTGTGCTCAGAGACAGACACCCAGAGATGCCTAAGGAATCACTAAGAATGTACCTGCTTTCCTGGTCCCACCACAAAAACTCCCCCGAGGATGAAGCCTTCGCCTTCTAGGTTTCCAGAGAAGCCTCCATTCCAGGCCCGGAAGAAGTTGTACCACACACCCAGACGGACAAATCCCATAAACATCATCTTGCGCCTTTGTGGACCATAGAACTTTTTCTAGGGAGCAAGAAAGATAGATCTCATATGAACAGTCTTTATGCCTACCCTCTCTAAGGAGGAAGTTTCCCTACAGGGCATCTGTTCTCAGACTGATGGTTCCTGTCCTCTCTCCACTCAGCACACACACAACCCCACCAGAATGAGCCTCAACTGCCAAGGACATGAAGAAATTTTCCAGGTCTGTCATCTGTAAAAAAAAATTTTTTTTGTAGTACTGGAGATTGAACCCCCAGGTCTTGTGCATTCTAGGCAAGTACTCTAACTCCTAGTCCTGGGTTCAGCTTCTGACTTCAATGCAGGCCCAACCTAGGGAAATAACTCTAACTCTACCTTATCACTATTCTCAGACCTGTGATGATGCAACATTCTGCAGGTAAGGAATGGAAGGGAAAGCAAGACAGCTGCAATGCATTAAGGGATGGGGGTTTGTGTTAAGGTCCACCTGTGTGATGGGAGAACCCAAGGGGATTTCAACTACTGCCTACCTCCTGGGTCACACTGCATGGAAAGGTTTCAGTTATCAATGAGGGAAGTAACTTTCAAGCATCTGATGCTCTGCTCAGAGGGTTGGGGGAGCCCCAGCAAGTGATGGGCAACAGAAGGGAAGGCTGGTCTCCAGCTCCATGCAAGATTAACCCTGAGCCACAGAACACTCCACAGCTGAGCAGTCCCCACTAGTGTGTGTCCCACAAGTTCACAGGACATGTACCTTTTCATCCAGGAAGATGTCTCCTTTGAAATAAGGCTGAAAGTCCTTCACTTCAGTCCCAACCTTTTCCTTTACCACTGCGTAGAGGGGAACACCCAGGTCATCCAACTTGGGTTTCAGGGAGGACAGGTCCATAGCCTCCTGTGGAAGACAGGGAGGTTCAGGGGCATGAACTCCTAGTGTTCCATAGCCAACAAACCTCTCTCTCTATAGCACCAGACCATGGCTGGCCTTGAACATAGGGGAACAGAGGAAACAAAATGCCAGAAGTTTTGTGCAGCCCAGCATGTGCCTGTCTCAGCTGGGCACTAGGCCTCAGGAAAGAGTGTCCAAAGCCATCCTCAGTCCAGACTTATTTTGTTTTTCACTGTGGGAAGGACAGCTTGTTTCCTATCACGGGTGTTCCAAACAAAGCCTGGGGTGGGCAGCTGTAACCATGAGGCCTCCACTCCCAGCTATGACACTTCTGTCCTACTTCATCTTCCACCTGCTCTCTGGCAGTAGACCAAACTAGTACAAGGGACCATCAGGCACATGCCACATAGCCCACACTCCCACAACCTCCACATTTGTGCTCAGTGGTCTTTCCTCCCATGCTACTATCTCTTTTCTCTCTCTAGCTCAAACTGGACCCTCTAGAAAAGTATCCCTGATCTAGAAGGATCTCCCTGGCTAGCCTATCCAGTCTGGAGTGAAGTCTTATTTCTGTTTTTCTATGTATGTTTTTTTTTTGGTACTGAGGATTGAATCCAGGGACCCTCTACCTAACTTTTTTTTTTTTTAATTTTCTATTTTGACACAGGGTCTTGCTAAGTTGCTGAGGCTAACTTCGAACTTGCAATCCTCCTGTCTCAGTCTTCTGAGTCACTACCACACTTGGCTCTGTGCATGTTCTATATAGCGGCTCTGCTTGGCTACATTTTTTTTGTGCTGAGTCTGTGGAACACCACTAAGTTGAGGGCTATCACTTAATTCCCAAATACATCTCATAGTTAGAAACTGTGTAGAACATGACTGGATATAAAGAAGGTTGCTAAATACCAGATGGAAAAATTTGACGGTGGACAATATGGAGAACGCAGCTGAGCTGAGCAGTTCAGACATCCTTAACCCTCATGTGCTAGATGAGTAAATACTGCATGGATCATGGTAAAGCTTCAACTTTAGAACAAATTATTTTTTCCACTTTGGGTGTCAGAATTAAAGAATCAGCAGGAAATTCTTTTAAATGCAGCCTGCTGGACTCCAATACAGCATTGCTGTATGGTGGCAAGTACATTTACATTTTCATTTATTTTCTAGAACAACAACAACAAAAAAAAGGTAAAGCAGAATTGATTACAATGCATTGATCAAGAGCTTCAGTGAGTGGCAAATTTTGCCCTAGAGCCAGGAGAAGGGACTAAGTACAGTGTCTGATGTGGTCAAAAACCACCTGTTAGAGAAGTTTTACTTGCTTTTCTTGGGTTCTCTAATCTGAGAATGTCACTGTACAATGTTGTGAAGTGGAAACTGAGTCATATACCTCCTCTCTAGGCCCTTCCAAATAACTCAGACTGACATCCGCCCATCTTTTTGGAAAATGTAAGTTTCCACAAAATGCTCTGCCAGGGCACAGACGAGCACAGAGGAAAACAGGTTGCAATTAGCAAGAGTTATGGCTCTTGGAATCTTCTGGGTTTCACTGGCCTCAAGAAATCAAGTCATAACAGGCTTCCATGTTGGTGTGTGGAGGCATTGCAGATATGGAATCAAAAACTCTTGGTTTAAACTCTACTAGTAGGCAGAAAAATGAGTCTCTAAAGATGTCTGTGTCCTAATTCCTGGAATATGTTATGTTACATGGCAAGTGGGAGGGAGATTGAGATGAAATTTAGTCTGTTAATCAGCTAACCTTGAAGTAAGAAGATTATCTTAGGTTATATGGGTGGGCCCAATGTAAGCACTAGGGTCCTCAAGTATGGAAGAAGGCAGAGAAGTCAATGTCATAGGAATACAATGTGAGAACCACTTGACTAGCTGACTTTTAAAACAGAAGAGACTATAAGCTGAGGAATGTTGGCGACTGGAAAAGGCAAAGAAATGGATTCTCCCCATAGCCTCCAGGAGGAATGCATGCGTATTCCATTTTGGAATTCTGACTTCCAGAACTCTGGGGTAGTTGTGTTGATTAAAGTCACCAAGTTTGTGGCAATCTGTTACAGCAGCAATAGGACATTAATATACCTTCTTAGACAGTGTGGCTTTGTTACAATCTGCACCACTGTTTCCTCCTCTGAAAAATGAGAATAGTAACAACTAGCTGTATTTTCAAGAGATATGATAAGGACCCAATGGGATGACAGGTACAAAAATGCCCTGAGGGTGAAGCTCTGCAAGGCATCCTATGCATCAGCAGTATAAAGGGATTCTCCACTGGTCTACCACACAATCGGGAAAGAGATCAACAGGGCTGAAAGGAAATCCCTCAGGGCTGAAGAGAGCAACCAGAGCAATAGGATAATAATCTTCATAGGGTCAAAGCCACAGCTTGGGAGGCCAGGCTGTTTGGTAAGCAGGGGTACTGTCATCCCCAGTTTTCTTCCAGGCAAGGAGTGATTTCAGAACTTGGTGCTTCTGTTGCCAGACTGGCAAGCCACCAAACCACTCTGGCCCTCAGCTTACCCATATGGGCCCAGGTCACTATAATGTTCCCTTTGACACCAGTATTTTGTAACTTAGAAATCACAGCTCCTGCCTTCCCTTGATGGGAAGACAATAGTGGCTTCCCTTTGAAGGGCCAATCTGGAGACCATCCAGTCAGTGAGTCCCAACTTTCATGGGTTTCTCATGTCAAATGCACCCACACTATCAGCCTGAGTCCCTGCCAAGGTACAGATCCTGTGAGACCATAGCTGCCCATACTGGACTCCAAATGGGTCTCCAGGGAGAGGCGACAGGTAGGTTTATTCTATAGTGCCACCTTAAAGAGCTTCTCCAGGTGCTGCAGCTTCATCACAGATGGGAGCTAACCCTGCCCATAGCAATGTAGACCTCCCATTTCAAGAAGTTTGTGTCTGTGCTGCCCACTGGGAACACTGAACTGTACCTTAACTGCTTCCCTGGATTATATGATGAGGACACAGATGCCACAACACAGGGTGAAAGGCTTAGAAGTATCAAAGAGAAGTCAGATGTGTTGCTAACCTCAGTAAGAGATGGCAAGTTGCTAAAGAACAAAATCTACATCAAAAGAAATATCCAGAGCAAATAACAGAATAGCCCAGTGTTGACAAAAGGCCAAAGTGGGCCTATAGGCCTTTGGTCCTGGCTGGCGATACTCTGGCCCCCACTTGCTGGGCTTCTTTTCTCTGAACAGATCTAAGGCACCCACCTCTCGACAGAGAAAACAGCCTGGCCTCCGTACAGCCATAATCACAGCTCCACTCTTTTCCCATAGTTCCTTTGCTTTGAAAGTCCTTGGTTCTAAGGGAAAAAGAAAAGAAAATTTGGTATCTCCTCCTGGCCTTCCAGCCCTGACCTCTAAGCAGCTCATGATCTGCACTAAGGCAAGCCAAGGTTAGAAACTAGGCCTGGGAGAGGGCCAGGACAGGCATTCCACACGTGGGAAAAAGAAAACTTACACACAAGTACTATTCATTTTCCTGAAGAAAGTTAATAAAGCTTATGAATCCTATTACATACTCAAGGCCCTTCCACATAAAAACCTACTTTCAAATATGAACATTCCAAACTGTGGCAAAATGGCATTCCTTTTATGGCCAGTGTCACTGAACACTGTAACGATTCTGTAGGTCAGAAAAATGGGCAAACTGAGAATGTCTTGTACTTTGACACACACACACACACACACACACACAAATCCACTCTTACAAAAATATTTGAAGGAATTAAGTCAACAGAAATTTTTAAAAATTACCTCAATATGTTAACTGCAATATTATTAATAGAGCAGGATAGAAGATGTCCTACAAAGAAGTGATCAGGGTAGACAGAACTATAGTCCAAGACTGGCTTTGAGATCACACTGAATTCCTCTTTACACCTCAGTTTTCTCATTTGCAAAATGCATATAAATATATGCAGTTCTACCTTGGGCTGCAGGGATTATTAAAAGAATATAAAAGTGTTACCCATGGTTTCTGGTCATAGAGTGAGTGAGGGCTCAGTAAGTATGAACCTTTATATTTTAGTTTGCCAGAGACATCCATGTCCCTGTGGAGGCTATATGAACAAAAAAGAGAAGAGGGAAGTGGGAGAGACTGTTCATAATCAAATGAGACTGGGAAGCCGGTTGAACAAAGGCTAACAGGCCTTCCTCACACCTTACTGAAGAGGCCATCCACGAGTCTGCACAATCACGTGCCTGCCTTCCTTTGACAAGCTTCCTCACTTACTGAATGGATGACAATGGCTTCCTCCTGGGACACAAATCTGGAGACCATCCAGTCAATGAGCCCCAGTGTTTACCAGTCAAACTCTCCTGCCACCCCCACTGAGCTACAGCTCTAATGCTGAGAATACACAGGGAGTGTGTGGCTCTCAGCTGCCCACAATGGACTCCAGAGGGAGCAGGGTTCCCAGCGGGAAGTAGAGAAGTATGGCTGTTCTAAAGCAAGGCACTGAAATGCTTCCCTGTTTCCTGCAAAATTGGGGAGTGACTATGCTTTATCAGTAGCAAAGCAGACCTCCCTGTTTCAATAAACAAATCCCTACTGTGCACCAGGCCCTGTGCTGAGCATCAGGAACAAGGAATTAGATAAACAGTGTTTCTCAGCCTTATCTGACTTAGAGACACTTTCATTTAATTTTTTTGCGGGCTGTGAGGGTGGCACAGTGATAATCCCACAAGCCTGGAATTGCTCAGAAAACTCTCTGAAGGGTTACCAAGTGATGATGTAACATATGATTAAACATTATGAAGTAATTTATCATTATAGTTAGAAAATAATAGTGAATAATGATTTTGATAAAAAAAGGTAAAATAACTTATATCAAAATCATAACTTTATAATAACATGTACATATGGAAAGGAAAATGCCAAAATAAAAATGATGACTGTGTTAGGATAATGGAACTGTTGGTAATTTAAAAGTGTTACTAAATTTTCCCTAATGTTATTATATTGTCTCTTCAAGAAAAAAAGAAAGAAAAATAAATAAGCAAGCCTGCACCCTAGTACCTTGGAAAAGTACTGAGAACAGCAGGGTCATTACTTACCCTTCTCCAGTGTTTTCAGGTCTATATCTTCCAGATACTCCAGTGCTGCTTTCTTGGGCTTGGACAGAAACATGTCTGTGTTTGCCAGGAACAATGCCAAGGCAGCAGCCCCCAGGGCTCCTGCACCAATGGACCACATTCCCATGGTGAAGACACTTGGGTCCTGGAGGAAAGACATCTCTGGAGATTGAGAGGAAGGAAGGTGTTACTGCTTCCACAGGACAGCTGGAATCTGATCTCCTGAGTAAGGTTCCAAGGCTCTGGTGGGCAGCTGGCCAGGAGGCCAACGGAGAGGATGCAGGATTGGAAACATAGGACGAGGTCTGCTAATAATCTGCCAGTTATCAGAGCTTAAAGATATGACAGATGTGTAATTAGTGCCCCCAAGAAACTCACCAGGGGGTCAGAAGTGATGGCTAAGAAATGACAGCATTCTCAGGGCTTCTCTTGCTGTTCCCTCTCCTTTAGCCCAAGGTGGTGTCCCCCAGCTCTGCAGTGCTCTGCCATGTTGTTCCTTCTTCCTTTCCTCTCCAAACCCTGATTCTCTTTTACAACACAAGTGGCTCAGCTATGCCTCCCTAGGTAGGGACAGCTTTCTCCTCTGTGATCAGAGGATACTTGCTTTCTTACCCTTTTTCCTCTTTAATTGGAAAAATCCCCCAGAAACAAAGACCATATTCTATTCATTAAGGCCCCAGCAGGACTCACTCATGGGAGGCAGGCAATCTCAGTAAACTTCTCCCAACTGAGAATAGCTTTATTTTTTACTCATTGTAGAAATAAAATAGGCTCATAGTAAAACAAAACAAAACAAAAGTAGAAAAAGAGGCAATACATAAAATTGTGGTTGACAAGAAAGCAAACATCCTCCAAAGCCTACCACCAAGAGATGGCCATTGTTAAACACCTTGTTTAATCTGCCATTTTCCCACTGTGAATAGGAGTGCATGGTGTCTGCTGAATGAAGGAAGTAGGGAACTAAGGGAGGAGGTGTTATGCCCAAAAGGAAGTGCTACGGTGTTGGCTTCAGAAGTAGCATGGCAAAAGGCGTCTACATAGGGTAGGGGACTCTGCAACTAAACTGGAATTCCAGGCAGATTTTATTGGAACTCTGCCTTATTCCCAGCCAGGCCCTGAATACTCAGTGGTAAAATTCCCTTCAGCTGGGAATCCTTTTGGCTCTGGGTGGAAAACCCTGGAAGCAGCACACCCCTGTAACAATGGTAGGGGCCCTATCCAGCCTTCCTTCTGATAACCACTTAGACACCTACCCTTCCATTACTTCTCATGCCATCCTAGGATCTGACTTATTATCCTGCCTCCCTCCTACATCCCAGCCTGATTCTGTGTACTTAGATTGCTGAAGACAGGCCTGGCAGGGGGTGTGGTTCACCTACCCTCAGACTCAATTTGCCCCTTCAGGATTTGGCTCAGACAGAATTTCTCCAAAGACTAAGCAAAAGCCTGGGAATCCATGTCACTGCCAAGGGAAGGGGCTATGATGGGGGCACTACAACTGGATGGTAATGACTTTGGGAAGGAAAGAGTAGGTCAGACTAGCACTGAGGCCAGCCTGAGAAGTCCAGATTTGAGTTCAGAAATGAAAGAGAACTTCCAGGTAAGGGGTGACTAAATGAAAACAGCATTTAAGAAAGAGGAATCTGGCATCTATGTACTCGGGAAGAAAAAAATAGAAAAGAGGTCAGTATGTGTATTGGGGAGGGGGTTGCTGCTGTGGTATCCCTGACATGAGGAACTCTTGCTGGGAGAGGAATTTCTTAAAACCACACCACTCAAAATGTGGTTCACAGACAGTGGACTCAACACAAATGTGTGCTGAAATGAATTCAATAGAATTGAATGGTGAAGAAAACAACTTACAAACAATCAGGTTCTTAGACCAAGTAGGAAAGAAACTTTCACGGGCCTGCTTCCAATTCTTTCATTTGGCAAAGTTACACATTACTGGATTATAGTTCACAGAACAATCAGGAGGAAAATCACAGCTCTCAACCACCTGCTGAGATTCCACAGTGCCTGAAACAATGTCTATATATTTACGCATTTCTAAAATATCTCTGGATTTCTGACAGGTGTGTATGAGTCAGGATGATAAGAAGCATCTGATCAGATGTAAACATTTCTGCCTCAGTATGCAAGGGCCAGCTTTCATCTATCCTATGAATGGATGAATGGACCTGCTTTGACTGGGAACATGAATGCATTCAGGAAGTTCAGAGCAAGCTCCATCTACATCCTTAAGATACATCCTGGTTGCACTTAGAGGCAAACAGGCTCCATCCTCCTGTTGCCCATCCACAGGCATGTAGTCTGTTTTCTTATGAGTACAACATGGGGATTCAACTCAACTAGACTTAACGATTATTTCTGAACATTTAAGCAGCACTGACCTACCATTGTTCAATATATGGCAATTTGGAAGGATATAAAATGAAATGATAAACAATACTCAAGGAGATGCAGGCTTGGTACACAAATAACAGAAAAGTAAATGGGAAGATAAAGCAGCCTGGTCAGGGCATGAACATGAGGCTATGGCAGTGCAGGGATGAGAGCCAGTTTGTGGCTTTGGAGCTGGTGTAGGACACAAAAAGCAGGATGAAAGGGCTTGGCCTTTCTAGGGCTGACTAAACCTGGGAAGGAGACTGACTGGGGCAGATATCAGGGCTGAAGGTACCATGGAGTCACCACTCTGGGAAGGTGGCCTGCATCCTCAGTCCCTGCATCCTCAGTCCCTGCAGCACTAAACTATCAGAACATTATTACTACTGGTCAGTCAGGTCTCTCCATGAACACACTGTGTCCAATGGGCCTCTAGTAGCTGGCTCTTCTGCCCATGATAAGTAGTGAAAAGTGATTTCTGGAAATACCCAGAGAAGGCACAGGTCCAGCCCCTCTGCCAAGCCCCCAGAACTAGAAAGCAACCCCATCCTGGCATGTCCTAGAGCGTGTATGCAGCAGCCTACTGCACAGCCTGAGCAGATCCTGAGTCGTGGATCATAGTTATTCCCACCTACAGGAAAAGGGTGGGCAGAGGGAGCTTTAATATCTAAACAAAATAACGTATTTTCCACATAGGCCTCTAAGACCACTGACTTTGGAAGCAAGGAAGCCAGTAATCTGAATTTCCACAGTGTCACTTGACACACATGGCCTAATTTCACGTACTCTACAGTCTTATGATGCAGAAATCATCCTGCTTTGTAGCTACTGACACTGAGAAGTTCACTAACTTCCTCACTGTCACAGAGCCAGCAGGCAGTGATAAATGCCACCTAGACCAGGCTCAACAGGAATAGGACTTCAAACCTTGTAATCTTTCTGTCACACCTTGCCCCACCACACATTCAGAAATGGGTTTGTGGAAGTCAAGAGGCATAATCTTCTTTGTCTCAAAGAGAATTTAAAAAGATCAACTTATTCTTCAATCACCAAATACAGTTAAATCATGATTGCTCTAAAGGAAATTTACCACAGATGTCCCTTCTCCCTGGCCCCATCCCTTTTCCATTAAGGAAAGGATCAGTCTCTCTGAAGGAGAACAACAAAGTTGTTTACAGAAGAGCCAGCCGCCACCTGACAGTCTTCAATTCCCCACTGTGGTGGTTATCTGATCCTCCTCTCACAGAAGGTGAAGCTGATAAGAACACAAACAAACTACAGCTGTGGCAGATCACAGAGACAGCTGGGTCTGGGAAGAGCTGTAGGGTGGGAAGCACAACCCAGATGTGCTTGTAGGACAAGCTGGGCTGATCCCTTCCCAGTCCCCAATTTCCTCAACTCCAAAATGAGAGAGTGCCCAGGCACCTAAAGCTCCCAGGTGACACCCAAGGATTCCAACAAAACAGCTCATTTTAAAGTCTGAACATTCTTGGTTCTTCACCAACACCCTCAACCCTGCCCAGTTTCCAATTTTGAGCCTTATTCCTTACACAAGGGCACCTCCCCTCCGCACATGGTCCCTATCCCAAACTTAGGCAGGTTAAACCTGAGAACATGCACTCACCATGTGTAGCATCCACCCCTGCGGACGAAGAGGCTGACCCACAGTGAGCAGGCAGGGAGAGAAGGCGACAGGGGAGGGCTAGAGGTGGGGCCCTGGAGTCTAGCCTATGCCCCAAAGCTCAGTTACTCCATAGGCAGGACCAGGCTACACAGACACCCCAGAGCTCCCTCAGCTGCCAAAAGTTAATCTTCAGCAAACAAACAAACAAAAAAATGGAGAGCCACCAAGGCCCCCCTAGCTCTTCAAAAGTTGAGCAAAGTTTTGAGTCATTTGCAGTCATGCAGATTATAACATTTCCCAAGTGCCAACAGACTCCCTCTCTCCTATCCAGGGAAGACTAATGAAGCAAAGCCCTTAACACAGCCCACATGTCACTTGAACAGAATCAGAAGAGTCAGGTTCTTTTTTCTGTGGCTCCTTGTGCAGCATGCTCCCTTTCTCATTCCTCACCCCATGCTCAGGAAATCATCTGGCACCACTGAGGACTCTCACCTGCATCTGTCCATTACCTCCCTTTCCTTTCCCTCCCTTTTCAACTCACACTCCCTTCCTGAGTGACCTCACCTACTGCAGCATTTCACCCCTCTACCTTGGTATCAACTTCCAAATCCCCAATCCTGCTTTTGACTCACAGTTTCCACTTGGGGTTTTTGTATCTCTGTTGTACCATGTCAAAACTGACCTATGCTCATGTTAATTTCTCTTCTGGAATTCTCTCTTGGGGAACAATACAAGCATCCAGCCCAGTGCTCAAGCCAGAAACTGGCAGTCACATTTTACTCTACTTTCACTGTCCTTGCCCACACTAAGATTAGGAAGTTCTGTTCATCTTGTAAAATGTATCTGCTACCCGCTTCTTGACTTCACTGCTACAATCCAACCCCAAGACCATGTTATTTTGTACCTAATCTATTTCAATAGCTAAGAACTGAACTTGGCCTGGCTCTGCTTTGGTTTTCTACAGTTTTTCTCCAGGCTGTAGCCACAGCTATCCTTCCTTTCAGACTCTCACAATGAACTTCTTGGCACAGCCCTCCACAGCTTAGCTTCAGCCCACCATTCTGGCCTCCTCCCAGGCCACTCCACAAGCAAAGCTACACTACTGCTCATGCCATTTCTTTTACCCAGGATGCCCTCCCCACTCTTGCTAATTAGGTAAATGCCTATTTGTTTGTTAAGGCTGAGCACAAATAACTTTCCCTCTAAATTCTTTCCTGAAACCCTGACACTTGACTGCTCCCTCACCTCTGATTATAGCACACATGCACATATAAACATGTGTACATGGTTACTGCACAAGTGGACTTCATGTATTTTACCTACTTAACGTCTGTCTCCATAATATAGTGGCACAATCTAAGGACAAGGGTTGTTGTTTCAATCATTCCCGTAATTAGTAGGTGTTACATGTCCAATGAAAAGATCTGAATTTGAAACTCCACAGTGAGGCAGGGTTGAAACAATCCAATTTTAATGCAGTATGGAAGGTAATTTTGGATGGGACTGGCTTGATGTTAAAGAAAGCACTAGGCTAGGTGTGGTGGCATACACCTGTAATCCCTCCCAGTGACTCAGGAGGCTGAGGCAGGAGAATTCAAAGTTTAAGGCCATTCTCAGACTTAGTGAGACCCTGTCTTAAAATTTAAAAAAAAAAAAAAAAAAAAAGAGGATGTGGCTAAGTGGTAAATTGCCCCTGGGTTCAATCCCCAGTACCAAAACAAACAATGAAACCCACTAAGTGGGGTGATCTGACCTAACCTATGTAGACATTCTGGCTGTTTTTCAAACATTCAAACTCTAAAGTACCCCCAAGACTACAGTTACAAGGATCTGATGGCACCTCAGAAAGACACAGGGGCACCTGCCACCAAAGTTCTCCTGCTGGGTATGTTCGGTGTATGCCTCACTTCTTCCTTCCATAGGCCAAATTCCTGCCTGTTCAAAGAACTGCCTCTAGGCAGGAACTGATCAAGTCTTAATAAAATAAAGCATCAGCACTGGGTGGGTTAATTCATGTCTGAAACAAGTACAGACAACACCATTTTCTAAACATCAAGGGTATTCCTGCCTAGCCCAGCCTACCCAGGAATCTTCCCTCATCAGAAAGAGCTGTCCTGAGGCAGACAGCACAAAGGAAGAAAGGGGAGCCCAGGGAGACAGCAAGACAAGGAAATTAAGGGCCTCCTTGCCTCAGGCCCTCAGTGAACAGGGTGGAAGGATACTTCATCTTCCTCTCCTCCCCTGTGTTCCCCTCTCCTTCCCTTGAAGTTTTACTTCAGCTCCTCTTTTACTAAGTTCATGAGGGAACTAAGACTCAGAGAAGGGGCTAGGTAGTGCAAGATCACAAGGGTGACTCAGGTTTGGGTCTACCAAATCCCAGTCCATGACTAGTTATTCTGCATTTATTCTGTCTGGCTCTTAAACAACCAGCCATTGGCCAAAGGTCTCTAGAGCTAGAACTATGTAGGGGTTGGGGCTCTGGGCAAGAGGCCCAGGGCCTAAAACCAGATTGGTGGCTTAGAGCAAGTTGAACGTAGACTACTCCTGAACAGGGCCTGGGAAACCTAACGCTTGGAGAGAATACCAGACTCTGCCAGGCCCAATCCTTGGCAAACAACTTATAAACCAATGCCAAATGTTTTCCTAAGGGTCACACTGCCCATTCTTGGCTAAGAAGCTTGTCTGCACTTTTCTCACTCACAGTAACAAGGCCCTGACAATTCTAGATATTAAAGAGCTTGAAAATGCTAGTTTAAAAACATGTTAACATGGGCACCCAGGTCCCCACAAGCAATAGGAGATGCCCTCCCACCCATTAGTGTCTTCAACACCACAGCCACTTGTAAAGAGTTCTCTCTCACCTACTTGTTGCTGTCTCCAACTCTCAGCTCTGTTCCCTGGGCTGGCTGCCTGCCTGCCTGCCTGGCTCTGGCTTAGCCCTCCTCTCAAAGCTACATTCAGAAAGTTTTGAACAGATGCTCAAAGAACAAGGTATAACCAGCTACTGAGAAAGTTTAGGATGTGGCTAACGCTGAGGAATGTAGGAGCTGGGAGAGGTCCTTTCCTCTGAGAAAGAAGCCTGAAGCTGCAGAAGAAGCCTGAAGCTATCAAGTTATATGGATGTGAACAGGAAGGCAAGAGTGATACTTCAAAAGACACTGCTTCAGGATCCTAATCCTAAACTCTTACTGTGACTCTGTGAGGTCATTTCATCCCTCTGTACCTCAGTATTTCTTAAAAACAAGGGTTGATAGATTGTCATAAAAATATTTAAGAACAATGTGAAATGCAGCAATGCACTAGAGAATTGTAAGGCAGCATCATCTTTCTCTTCTTTGCAGGGCTCAGATTCATTTACTTTCCAATGAAAGCAAGACATCTGAAGCAGGACAAATACAAAACACTGAACAACTGCTCCAGCTTTGTTACTGTAGGCCCAATTTGTAGGTGGAAGTTCTAGATCTGGAAGGAACCCTGGCTTAGCTTCACCTCTCTGCTGTTTGCCCACTCCACAACATGTGCTCCATGTAACTCCTGCAACAGCTCCACATTGCCTTCTGCACCAGCAGTGCCAGAGAAGGCAAAAGGCACTGTTTAGTTGTAATCTCCCTGTGCCAGAGGCCAATGAGCTCAGAGGTGAAGCAGGCTCCCACCACAGCACCTCTGAACAGTTCTTGCCACACAAGCCTCAGTCAAGGGAAACTTAGAGCCTCTGCCCAACCTTTCACAAACAAGCATGAAAGTTGCCTTATTTCTAAGATACTGACAAAGCCTAGAGCTTGACTTCTGGAATTCCAGTCCTAACTAAACCTTCCAGGTACCACACAAGCTAATGAGAAATGTCTTTTGTACATGCTCAGTAACAATAGTCTCAAATACATGGTATGCCCTTATAAAGGAGGGGGATATGGGAAAGGCCAAACCAAGAATACCAAAAATCTAATTCCCACTGGCTGTATGAACCTGGGCAAGGCACTGATTAAATTAGTAAAAGGAAAATGATCCCCAAATCATCTTCCACAGAGATGAAAGAATCAAAGGATTAAATACATAGGAGCTGCTTTGTATGCTGCCTTACAAAGGGTGCCATTGATATGATGTATAATTCTTCCTTGTTTTCAGTCATCGCCCCCAAAATGTTTTCTATACTTTTCTAGTGAATGTGTATCTTCTGAGGAATCAGAGCCTGCATCTGACTCCCAATTTGCAATCTGACTCCCAATTCTCAGTCGAGGGATGGGAGGGGGGGGGCACGGGACAGGGACGATGACACAGGCCAAAACAGGCGCATCCAAGCCTATACAAAAGCTGACCTTGTGCAGACGGCCTTTTTCAAACTAAATCCTAATTATTTTCCTTTCTAATAAGTCTTCTACCAGCTGAAAAGGAAATTCATTAAAATAAAACCCAAATTCTAAGTTGAGGTCTGGGTCAATGGGCTGTGGAAACAGCATGGTGTGGTGGGATAAGAGGCAGAGTCAACCGGATTGGAACCGCTGTCAACCCTTTGGCCTCGCGGGTGCCTCTGGCCACATAGCTCAGCACAGCTGGCGCCAGGCTGGGTCTTAACTTCTCTTGCCCTTTCTCTGACCACCGACCCCTTCCCCTCCAGCCCCTGCACAACGCGGAGGACAGGCTGGTCCATCGTTGTCTTCTCATTCCCACACCTCGGCACTGTTTTGAAATTTACGCTTGGACTCCTTCCAGTTATAAATCATGGTATGTAGCCTCTGGAAGAGGGGGAACAGGTGCCTCAGACTCCAGAGGCACACGTGGGTACGCAGGAAACCGACACAGGACACATCGGCAGGAGCCCAGCCTTCAATGCCTCTCTGCTCGCCACCCACCCCAGGCTTAGCCCCGGAGGGGTGGGCGTGCCTCTCCTCGGTCCTTTGTCCCAGGTATTCTGCCAGGTCCGTGCTGCCAGCCTCCCTCAATGCCTAGAGCGGGAAGACAAGCGTCCTCACCCTCAGATCAGCGACCAGTCATGGACTCGGGCGCGGGATGTTCCCACTGGCCGCGACCACGCAGAGGTGCCTCGGGGCCAGGAAGAAGCACCGTCCCGAGGAATGGTCGGAACGCCTCTAAAGGGACTGCGCGCTCGCGCCGGACCCGGCCAAAAGCGAGGACATAACCCTGTAAGCGCTCCTGGCGCGCCGCAGACCCGGCCCTGCCTGACTCCTCACCTGCGCAGCGACCGACCCCGCCTCTGCGGACGTCACCGGCCTGACAGAGCACTGCGCGCAACGCCGGCCGCCGGGGCTCCCGTCCCGCCCTCCTCTCGCGTGGGACCCGGGCTCTTAGATCTAACCCGCGGGGGTTCCCGGGCGGCCCCGCGCCTGCGCAGTTTCGTGCTGGCTCTGCCGCGCCACTCACACGTGACAGGCACCGCCCCCTCAGCGCAGCTCTGCTCTAGCAGGCACCCTTGGATTTCCGCGCTTCTCCCATTGCATTCCCGACTGTCCTAGGTTCGCAGAGCGCTAGTTTCACTCCTCCGGGAGTCGGTGAACACGGGCTTCTGATGCGTTTTGTGTTTGTTGTTTGGTACTAGGGCTTGAATACGGACGTGCTTTATCGCTGAGCTACATCTCAAATCCTTTTTTATTGTTTAAGGCAGTCTCGCTAAATATCCCAGGCTGGCCTCTAAAGTGCGATCCTCCTGCTTCAACCTCCCCAGTGGCTGGGAATACAAGCGTTCGGCTCCTGGATACAGCGCGATTTTTAGCGCGTTGCCCCAGTCGGATCGAGAAGCACTAGTGGTGTAGCTGAGGCTGGTCACCTTCCAGTTCTTGCGCGTTCCGGAATAGTTCCGCCCCCCTCGCCCGCTGTTGGAACCCAGGGGTTCTCAACCACTGAGCTACATCGCCAGCCCTATTATTTTTGAGACAAATTTTGGAAGCTGGCCTCGAATTTGCAATCTTCCTTCCTCGGCCTCCCAAGATTCTGGTATTACAGGCTTGTGCCACAGCATTCTGCGATCACATAGCTTTTTGTTGGATTTTTTTTTAACTGCCACTCCCTCACCCCACTTTTTCTTGTATGGCGATGGAAAATATTCAGGACTACTTCTAATGTGCATCCCTTCAAGCACTGGGAACAAATTCAGAATTGCCAGCCTCCATCTTACCCTGGAAATGCCGTTTGCCAGGCAGAGTGACCTGTGGCAGCCAAGAACACTGACTCTTGGGATGTTTGTTGCCTGTTTCTCTCAGCCTGAGGAAGATGAGTTAGTTTGTCCCACACTTATTAATCCATCCGTTCATTCTTTTACTTCTGTATTAAGGGACCACGCTGATTTAGAAAAGTAGGTGGTTAGGAGAACATCCTTTCAGAGATAGGATTAGCTGACTCACGGCAGAAGTTCTAACAGATCAGAGGAACAATGAGGCCAGTCATAGGGCAGCTTACAAAGAAGTAGCAAAGCAGCCTGACACCCCTCTGGTGAGAGGAGGTCTTCTTACCTGCAGTGACCTACCCCCTTCACCTGGGAAGCGCTTATTGGTGTGGCAGTCCAAAAGCTCTCCTGATTCACCTCCCTGACTTCCCACTCAGACTTCCCACTCATCATGTTTCAGATGAATTTATGGCAGCACTTGGACCCATAGGATCTACTGAAGGAGTCTTTTTAATCAAATTACTGAGTTTCTTTGCTCCACCTCTGGGACCCACAGCCTGGCCTGGGGCCAGCATCCAGATGTACTTGGGAAGTGTTGTGAAAGAGGAGTGGGTCTAAATTAAGAGTGAGAGGGGTCAATCAACTGGAGGGATCATGCAATTTTCTCGCTAGATGGTGTGTTATTCAGCTTTTCGTTTCTGTGACAAAAATACATGACAAGAACAATTTAAAGAAGAAAAAGTTTATTTGGGACTCAGTTTTAGGGATTCAGTTCATGTTCTGCCGACTACGTTTGCTCTGGGTCTGAGGTGAGGCAGAACACCCTGGCAGCAAGGTGGGAGTAAGGAGGGAAGCAGAGAGAGAAAGAGAGGAACCAGGAACAAAATATAATCCCCAAGGGCACACCCAGTGACCTACTTCCTCTAGCCATGCCCCCACCTGCCTACAGTTACCACCCATAGTTTATTCATGTAATCATCAAAGGGATTCATCTGCTAATGAGGCTATACCTCTTATCATTGCCTAAAAGCCCCACTTCTGAATCTTGCTGTATTGGGGACTATGTTTCTAAAATATGAGCTTTTGCAGGAGGAGGGGGCATTTCTAGATCCAAACCATAATGAGTAAGCATCTAATTTGAAGGTCATAAAATATTTGGTATAATTTGGTACAATGTGGGTGTCATAAAAAGCAATTTACCTCCCCACTCCCAAGGACCTTTCTTCTGCCTGCCTAATTTTTCTATACCCTGTGAAGAGGGAGAGAAGGCTTACTTTCTCCATCCTGACATAGAAGGTATGGTCAAAGATAAGGAAAGTTTGCAGGGAAGTCCACTTAAGACAAAAGAAAGAAGTCATTTCCTTGGGACATGGGTACCCAGAAATTGACCATTAATGACAGCTTCATTCAGGAGTTAGAAAGAGCAGAATTCTGGAGTAAGAGGTACTCTTAGGCTTCAGCTGGAATATATTTACTAATCAAATGGAAAAAGCCAGGATTCCATTTTCACTTCTGCAACACCCTAAAGCTCAGGACTTTGGAAGCCAGGCTAGATCTGGTGGTGAATTAATATGCTTCTAATGCTCCCAAGTTTCTTTTTGTACGAGAAAGCACAGGCTGAAATCCTTAACTGCCATCAGATCAGAAAAAGAAGTTATAGGCTGGGGTTGTATGTAGCTCAGTGGTAGAGCACTGGCCTAGCACATGTGAGGCATTGGGTTCTATCCTCAGCACCACATGAAGGTAAATAAAGTTATTGTATCCACCTACTATTAAAAATATTTTTTTTAAAGTTATGGGCATAGGAAAACTTATTTATGAAACTCAAGGATAAAAATTAAAAACAAAAGCCAGGCGCAGTGGCTCAACCCTGTAATCCGAGCACTTAGGGAGGCTGAGACAGGAGAGAATCGCGGGTTCAAAGCCAGCCTCAGCAAGGGCGAGGCACTAAGCAACTCAGTGAGACCCTGTCTCTATATAAAACACAAAATAGGGCTGGGGATGTGGCTCAGTGGTCAAGTGCCCCTGAGTTCAATCTCCAGTACCAAAAAAAATAAAAAAATAAAAACAAAAACAAAACCTGAAAACCAAACCAAAAAACCCAACAACCTACCAAGTTTTAAAGAGAAAAGTAATTCTGGTGTTGTAAAGACCATAGACTAGCCTTTCATTTTGAAGTTAAGGTTGATTAGAATCTTCGTGACAACTTAGAAAACTTAGATATGTTACCATCCAGCAGGGTCTGGGAAACTTACCTGTCCCTCTCAAATCCAGAGGACAGGCAGAAAACATGGCAACCAGGAGATGGATTTGAGTAGACACTTGTGATTATTTCAGGGGCCAGCACCTTTACATTCAGTTGGATTCATCTGCTTACTCAGCAGTGACCCAAGCCAGCAGCATAGCATGATTTTTTAAGCTGATGATCCTGCAGTATCTGGGCTCGCTGGGAACAGTTCAGCTAGCATTGAAGTGAAAATGAAGCAAAAATTGGTGCTCAGCTTCATTGTGTCAGGCCCAAATTCCCATTCTGTGGCTGCATAAAAGTCAAATCCAGATCAAGAATTGTTTCTGACCCACAAAAACGGATGTGCACAGATCAGCTTCAAATGCCTTCCCTACTCACCAATTTCCCTTAAATCAGCTCTTTCTTATTTTTTTTTTAAAGGTATAAAGATGTTCTACTGCCACAGTGTGCCTCAAGTCTGTAGGACTCTTTCTAGGACCCTCCATAGATGAGAACAGTAGTTTATCAAGAGGGCCAAGTTATGGGATCATTCCCAGGTTAGGGAAGCAGGGCTACTCCAGTGTCCTCACTCACTATTGTTTGCACTATCAACTAACATTTACTAAGTATTTATTTAGTTAGGAAGGTTTGGTTTGCAAGCAACAGAAAAAAACTCAGATTGCTTTGAGGTGAACTTGGAGTTCAATAATGTCATCAACAATGGTGTCCATATGTTGGTTTTATGTTAAGGCTGGTTCTCCTTGTGGTCACAGAATGGCTTCTAGGATCCAGCATGGGGAAGGGAATGGTTAGACCAAGGAATTAACAAAGCCCAGAACTCGACTCTGAGTGACTACTCCTTGTGGCCAGGGTACTGCTGAACTTTGATCTAAGTCTGGTTTTGTTCCCATCTCATCTATCTCTGTGTGCACACTTAAAAAGAAAAATAGAAATAAACCAAACACGTTAGACATTCCTCAGATATCTTCACATTCAAAGTCCAACTCTACCATTTGTAGACTCAGAGTCACTGATTTCTGGATTTGCATATAATACAATCATTTGACCATCAGTAGCATTGGTGCTGCAGTATATCTTAAAGGGTGCTCTTTCTATAATAGTTTCCTGTTCAAAGTTAGCGGAAAATTTTGACAGTTTTGCTATCTTAATGATTGTTCTTCAAAACACATGAATTGATGACATTGCTTTGGAATTTTTCTTACCCATTTCAAGAGATTTGGCAACTTTTCCAGAACACTGCAACTCTTTTGTTTGTATCTCAATAGGAAAACATGTATGTGGCTTGCTTTCTTAGTTCTATACATCTCTCAATTGTTGCTTTGCAAGAAAATGAGAAAACTAAGTCATTTCTGATGACAAAATTTGCTTTATGATTATCCAATTTATGTTCCACTGCTCTGATTCTATGAATTTCTGCATGTTTAATAACTTGTTCATTTTGGTGACAAATCATAATATAATCTTCTAGATTTTATACAGCAACTAAACTTAACTCATGGAGTAAAACCCAATGCACATAACTCAAAGAGTCCATTATCTAACATTCATGACCACTTAACATGTGTGCAGGCCACTGCAACTGTGTCATACCTGCTATCTAGTTAATAGCAACTGTAGGGTGCCACTGATTGAAATGTATGACCCAATTTCCAAATGTATGACCCAATAATTTCTGTAAAACTTAGAAATTATGATCTATGCTATCTTACAGCCAAATTGAGTTTAGTATAGGAATGCAAATGGGTGTCAACATCAGTAGGTCTACCGACCTATATGAGCAAATCAAATGGAACAATACTGCTTATCATATCTGTAGATGTTGAAAAGGGATTGGGTAAAAATTTCATAGCCCTTCAAAGTAATAGTCCTAACTGAAGTAGAAATACAAGCAACTGACCATCACTTGCATATAATATTCTTTACAAAGACCTGAAAGCAAATACCTTAAATGGTAAAATGCTAAATATTTTTTGGTACTGGGGATTGAATCCAGGAGTGCTTTACCACTGAGCAACATCCCTAACCACTTAAAAATTTTGTTTTTAAAATTTTGAAACACAGTCTCACTAAGTTGCTGAGGTTTTGAACTTGTGAGCCTCCTTCCTAAACCTTTCAAGTAACTAGGATTAAAGGTATGTACCACCATGTTGACTTAACTACTAATTTTAATTAGATAAGGAACTATCCATTTACCTCCATAATAGTAGAGTATTAACAAATTCAATAAAAATTCAATACTTAGTACAAACATTGGGAAAGAAGACTATCTCTTTTTGATAATGGTGTGATTATATCCCTAGGTAACCTATTTTATTAAAATTATTGAAATTGCCTGGTGGAGTGAGTTAGGAGGTTGAAGCAGGTGAATCCAAGTTGGAGGCCAACCTCAGCTACATAGTGAAACTCTTAGCAACTTAGCAAGATGCTATCTCAGAAAAACAAACAAACAAACAAAAAAACTGGGGATACTGGGAAAGTAACTCAGTGGTAAAGCATCTCAAATCCCCAATACCAAAAAAAAAAAAAAAAAACATTGGAATTAATAAAATTATATTTTAATATTGAAAATCCTAATACATAATTTACTGTATACCAGGGACTATTCTGAATTCTAATTTCCACATGTGATACTCTATTAAGTCCTTATGACAACCTTCCACAAGAGTTATTGTTACCCATTTTACACGAGGAAAATGAGCAGAGTGGAAGTTGCCCAGGTTACACAGCTATAAAGTAGTAGGGTTGAAATGAAGTATCTGGTAGTTTGACTCCATAATATTAAATGTGTGTGGTGCTATATTACATCTCATGGGATAATTTAGAAGATGGCACAATTCAAGGGATATGTGCAAATACCAATAAATATCTATAAATAGAGGAAAATATTACATTCACAATAGTGACAAATACTATAAAATATTTACGTGGGCCTATATTGAACCAGAGAGCTGCAGGACTTTTATTAAGGGAACTGCAAATATTATTAAATTCCTTAAAATAAGAACAAAATAAATGGAATAGCATAACAGTTCTTGATGAAAAAACTTGAAAACCATAAAATATTAAGTCTGAGTTAATATATGTTTAATGTAATTCAAAGTAAGAGTTTCAAAGTATTCATTAAAAAATATGGAATACTCTTAAATGTAAAGGTGTAGCAGACACAATTGCCTACCTGACAGTTATTCCCCACTAGTTTTTTTTTTTTTTTCAAACAGAATTGCAGTTATAAGAAATGGGTAAAGAGGCTTTATTCTCAGAGAGTTGGTTTGGTTCCTACCTCAGACCAATGAGTTATGATTGGTCTCAATCAGTAACTATTTCCTATCCTCTTTGACCAATGATTTGTTCAAGAATGGATGTATGATTCAGTTCTGGCTAATGAGGTACAAGTAGTCTACTGAAGCCTCCTAATAGTTTTTAATTCTTAGAAAGAAGACTGTCTCATAAGTAGAAGATTCTTGCTTCTTGCCTTCAAATGTGGTTACTGTGACCAGATCTGTGCAGCCATGGAACAGCCATTAGGCAACAATTATACATATTTCATCAATCTAAGGATGGTAAAGCAACAGTAGGCACAAAGTCTATTTCATTGAGGACATTGTTGGGCTATTGGTCTAATCCAGAACAGTCTAAGCAGCTTGTTGGGTGAATGAAAATGTTTGTATTACTTAAACTACCATTAGTCAATTTTCTAGCACTTGTAGCTGAATATAACTTTAAACTAATAAAGAATTTAAATTTCAAAAAGAAACATTAATATCCAAGAATAGTTATGAATTTTATATGAAGAAATAGTCCAGTGAAATTTACCTTACCACATATCAAAATACTATAAAGTCATTGTAATTCAAATCCACATGGCATTGTTTTGTAGTCAGACAGTAACAATGTGATTTAGAGTGAGGGCTTGGAGCTACTCCAACAGAGTCATTCAGGGTGGAGACCAAGCAGTGTTACCTTGACCTCCAGAGAGGCTGGAGATGGTGGCAGCCAACTAGGTTCACTTGATTGAACACCAACAAAGACTCTGGACACCAGTGCCCTTGTGTGTATTGTCACACACTGATGCCAGAAAAATAAGGTTGTCCATGATTTCCTAGAAATGGGACAATTGGAGGCACTATGTCTGGAACCATCCTAGACTCTGCTGTGCACCTTTTTCCTTGCTTGATTTTAATCTGTCTCCCTTTCCTGTAACCACAACCTTGAGCATGACAGCTTTCAGTGAGTTCTGGGAGTCTCTCTAGTGAATTATTAAAACTAAGAGTGGTCTCAGGGATCCCAAACTCCCAGCTGGTCTCAGAAGTGAGGGTAGTTTGTGGACCATGCTTTCTCTAACTCTCATACTGTCTTTAATCAGTGTGGGTGCCTCTGGGTTATGGTAGCAAAATAATACAAGTTAAGAATTTTTCATTCATCCATTCATTCACTTTGTGTGTGTGTGTGTTTTGTTGGGGATTGAACCCAGGGCCTTGCACATGCTAGGCAAGTGCTGTATCACTGACCTATAGCACAAACCCTTTTTTACTTTTATTTTGAGCAAGGTCTTGCTAAGTTACAGAGGCTAGCAATGAACTTTGAATTATCCTGCCTTAGCCTCATGATTTACTGAGATTATAGGTGTTTACTACTTACTATGCCTGGCCAAGAACTTCGATGTACCTTCACTTTATTATATTACATATTTTTGAAACATTGTCCTTTATAAATGAAATACCTTATTAAAGTTTTTCACCATAATTTAAAAAAAAATCTCTATCTGTAATTATATTCCATTTTTATGTCTGAGAAGTATTCCATTATATAGATATGCCAAAATTTATCTATCTACCAGTTAATGAATGTAATTGAATTGGTACTAGTTTAGGGCAGTTATGACTAAATTCACTAGGAACATTTGGGAATAACCTTCATTTGAACCTATGTTGTCATTTCTCTTGGTTCAATATCTATGCGTAGTCATATGGTAAATGTATGTTTAACTTTGCAAGACACTGTCAAACTGTTTGCAAAAGTAATATATCAACAACTGAGGTTGTTGAAGCAGAAGGAGGCATAAAGTCTATTTCATGGATGACATTCTTGAAATATTGGTCTAATCTTGGACTGTCTACCTCTAAGCATTTTGGTGGGTGAATCGTAAAAGTTTTTATCTCTTAAACCAGCATTAATCAATTTTCTATTACTTACAGCTGAATGTGACTTAAAAGAGAATATATTTCATAAAGAAATATAAATTCCCCAGAGTATCATTTTCGTTCCCTCCAGCAATACACAGGAGATCCAGCAGCTCCATGTCCTTGCCAGTGCTCAGTGTTGCCCATCTTCCCTGTGTGTTCTCCACTGATAGCTGCTTGCCCCAGACCCTTGAAGCTTTACTATATGTGCTCACATCTTTACAAAAATCCTGCAGTTATACAAGGAGAGACAGAGCCCAGACCCTCCATCATGTCAGGTCCACTCTATCCATCTCTTCTATCAGTCTTAGAAATCTCAACATTCCCATAAGCCTCTCCTTGCCTTCAGTCATTGATTTGTTTCTCTTTCCCTGTGGGGATGCTCCAATATAACTGCCCTCAGCTGGCTGTGAACTGAAAATTGTACTCCTCTCAGCTCTTTGGATTCTTTGCTCCTGCTGAACAGGAATGGACAGCTGACATTAGGTATCTCTCCCCTCATCTTCTCTATTCCAGTTCTCGTCCTGCCTCTGATTAAGTTTGCATCTAAGTATATGTAGGTCTTTACCTATACACTGTGCATAGCATGAGATGTAGAAGAATATGGTGTGCATTGGTAACAGTGGTTCTGGGAGAGGGAAGTGCAGGGGTAAAGGACAAGAGAAAGGCTGTCTTTGTAGTTTATACACTTGTATGTTGTTGGCATTTAAAAGCAAAGTAATTAAAAATAAAATAGGAACAATATTTAAAATTAACAATGGCCTCACCCTCCGTATCTGTGTGCCCCTGCTGTGGAAGAATTCTGTAGGTCTTTCTAGCTCTATCTCTCATTTAATTATTAACTATTGCCTTAAAAATCATCTACAGTTTCATTGAGGCTGGAGAGGCATTCAGAGCTCCCAGATAAAGAGAAACCTGTCCAGCAAAGCCAACTGCTCCATTCACTAGAGAGTCTCCCAAGAGACTCTCAGTTTCATTCTAAAAATAGTCAGAGGAAAGAGTACCCCAGGGAGAGTGTAGGTTTGCCTAACGCAGTCCAAACTTTTGCCTTTTTCCAGTGTCCTGTTCAGTATAGCATGTGTCCCAGACAGAAGAGTCTTAGTTGTAACAGTAAAAAGCATTGTCTCTCACACCGTGGATAACCTGCTTTGGACAATACCATGCAACCAGCTGAGAACGGAAGGAAGGCTCCTACCTGCCTTCAGACACCTTGCTGGATATTCTCTCTCTGATCAATTACCAGCAGCAGCCCCTGTTGGCACATTGTTAAGACATCTAAGGAGATCATGTGGATCCAGTGGATGCTGTTTCTGCCCCTCAGGGATGCTAGTGAACTTCAAATTAGTAGCGATTTCAGGGATTTCAGCACACGTCCTGTTCCCCTCAGCATAGACTGCTGTTTCTTATGGTTTTTTGCCTGTAAGACACCTTCTCTTTCAATGTCCCTGTGAAATGTCAGTTGTGTGCTGCTTTCCCTTGCACTCTGCCTGAGTTAGTGCCTTCTGGGCTCCCATGGTTAGTGCCTATCTATTAACGCACTCCCTGCCTCTTCCTGCCTTTTCCACTGCACTAAGATCTCAAGGGTAGACACGTTGATCATCCTATTCACACTCCCAGACAAGGGCTTGGTGACTCTTATGAAAAGGAATTGTTTGGCTCTCCTTATTCCAACCCGAATGGGATAGGCATTCAGATTGTAGAAGTGAACCCAGAAAGTTTCGACGGATCAACTCGGGTTTTTGTTATGGTTTCCTCTAAAGAGGATTCTGTGATGAGTGATTAGTTACTTCTGCACCCCTACCAGTAGTCACACCTATGCTCAAATATTAATCATCTAATAGTCACTCAATGCTCCACTGAGTCACCTTGCTGGAGGGGCAGATTCCAGTGTTTAGGAACATACCTTCAAGCCTGAACCTCTGCCAGACCTTTCAACCATGCTACCTAGTAAAGAACACTAAACCTTTCCTTTTTAAGGAACATGTATAGATTCTAAATGTTTTTCCCTGGGGGGACAATATGCATGATTGAGTTTGGCGGATGTTTTTCTGCATACCTGGCATGTATTCTCCCATATTTCCAACAAGTCAACTCATGGTTTATTTAGCAAATAATTTATATTAACAGACTCCCATTATCTCCACTGAAATGGTTTCCTAGATACTGTTAAGACTGAAGTTATAATTATACTGCCCAGTGTCAGGACTTCCTGACATTGCAAAGCTCTGTTCTGGTTCCTTTTGGTGATACAACTTTAGGAGTTGTTGGATGCAAAATCTTAGCTTTGAGTGTTCATATTTCCTAAAATGAATGTCTCCTTGTGGCATTTGGTGACTCCTTGAGAGGCTGTGGTTTTTTTTTTTTTTTTAAACAAAGGAGTGATAAAGCATACAACTAAACTCACTGCATCTTAAACCTAAAGGGCCAAGCCAGGTCTTGAAGAGATAGCTGCACACTCATGTTCGTAGCAGCCAAGAGGTGGAAAGAACCCAAATGTCCATCAGTAAATGAACAAACAAAATGTGAGGAATCTGTCTGATTAGATAGGACGATATAAATGTTATCTAATATTATCTATTTATCTCACATTCAGATTGTGGAAATGAATCCAGAAAGTTCTGATGGATCAGTCCAAGTTTTGCTACAGTTTTCTCTAAAGTGGATTCTGTGATTAGTAATTAGTTATTTCTGTACTCCATCAAGTAGGCACATCTGTACTCAAATATAGTCCCCACCACCCTACTGAGTCACTGTGCTGGATGGGCAAATACCAATGTGTGAAATTCCAGTGTGTGTGTGTGTGTGTGTGTGTGTGTGTGTGTGTGTGTAATATCCATCCAGTGGAATATTCCTAAAAAGGAAGGGAATTCTGACATATGCTACAATACCTATGAACCATGAGGAATTACACTAAGTGAAACAAGCCAGCTACACAAAGACAAACACTGTATGATTCCACTCATATGAGGTCTTTATGATAGTCCAAGTCTCAGACACAAAAAGTAAAGTGGTGGTTTCCAGGGACTGGAGTAGGGGACATGGGGAGTTGTTTAATGAGGAATGAGTTTTGATTTTGTAAGATGAACAACTTTTGGATGTCTGTTTTAAATCAATGTGAACATACTTAATATTACTAAACTGTACATTTAAATATGAAGATGGAACATTTTGTGTTTTTTTAAATCACAATAAAAACTTAAACAAACAAACAAAACTCTGAGGGGTCTTCAGGATCACCTGGTCCCTCTTGTTCTTTTACTGGTAGGACTTGTCCCATGCCATCATCTATTTATTTAAGGTAACTTGATTGACAGCTGGATGCTCATCAAGCTCCCGAAGATGCCCCTCCAGCAGCTCCCGATGGGCTTTCCTTCCTCCTCCATGGGGCACAAGAGGAGCCGTTGGCCTTGTGGTGCTTCCAAGCAAAACCAGGGCAGTGGGGAGAGGATCTGTGAAGATCTAGTGTCTCATCAACCTTGCTGTCATCTTCCTTATGCCCTCATCAGCCTCTGGGTTGCTAGACACAAATCTGTGTAAATCATACACCACCTTGGGTCTTGCCAGTGACAGAAGCCTAGAGTTTTGCCAAAGAATGGCAGACTGAGCAGACCCAGCATGTGGGGGGATTTTCAGACCCTGGCTCTGGAGTCACACTCCCAGCAGTTAACCCATCATCTCAGGTCAGAGTTTTTCTGGCCTCCCCATTGGATTGTTAGTTGGTCTGGGTCTGCATGAACTTTCTGCTCAGGCTAAAGGAGACTCTACAAACTTGGAGGCCTCTAAAATGCTCTTACTGTTGAGGTTCAATGTCACTGAATACAAAACTCTGTGAAGAATTCAAGGCCTTTCTTCCCTGACCCTAATCTACTTTTCCAATCATATCTCACTAGGAGCTAACATTGCTGGGAAGTTAAATTTTGGACTTGGGGTCAGGGTTGAATTCCACATTTAACAGGCTTTATCTCTGTAACTATAGATAGTCATTTATCTCACTTAGCCTCAGCTTTCTCATAAGAAAAACAAGATAACAGTATCCAGTGGGTGAGGGTTTGATGAAACAATGCATTCCAGATGTTAGCCCCGGAAACTGGTACATTATAAGCATTCTTCAAAGCAGTTGGAAATCAGAGCCATTGTCACTGGCAGAGTTGCCCTCGGCTCCAGCACAGTGGTCTCATTTACCCAATCTGGACATGGTCTGCCATTCCAACCTCTGCCTCTGCTCCGCTCTGCCCTTCCCTGTCTTAGAGCATCTTTCCCAAATCCCACCAAGGCCCAGATCAATGCCACCCTGTTCCTGAAGGCTTTGTTGACCTCCCTGCAGGAGGTATCTGTGTGAGAAGGAGGTTTACCAACTCTACTGAGTGAGTACATCTCTGGGCTATAACATAGCCTTAGGGAAATTGCTACAGATTAATTGTGCTGAACATGCCCTCAGAGCCGGTCATGGAATGCAGGAGACTCCAGAATCTAAGAAAGTGCTTAGGTTCCCTCTGGGCCTGTTGGAAAGTACTCTGAGCAGATTCCACAGTTTTTGTCTGCACATTAAGTCTGTGAGATCCAGTGGTCTTGTGGACCCCTGCAAGCCTTGGAGAAGAAGGGCACGCCATTGACAGAAGGCTCTTGAGGACACTGCAAGGGTCTTCCTGGTGGGCTGTGCTCCCATGTACCCAGTAAAAGGAACTCTGGGTATTGGGGCTGGCTTCCCTCTGCACCATTCTGGGTCCATAAACCTAACCTCTGCCCTCCATCTCCTGCCTCTGTTAGATCTCAAGGTCTAAGCCAATTCTTTCCTACACCTACTGCCAATGCTCCTGCCATAAATTTTTAGATATTGTGGTTCCTTTCTTGAGACATAACTCCAGCACACCTTGTGTGATTATTATTTATTACATGCTCTGCTCTTCTATCAGATTAGATACTCCTTTAGGGTAGGGGTTAGATTGGGCCAATTTCTCTTTTGTGTGCAGAATCAGTATGGTACCTGGCTCATGTTTGGTACTTAGTAGTTAGGTACTCGATGGTTTTGTGTCAACCTAATTGTTATAATAGTGAAGATAATAACCACCAATTACCACATGCTTGCAGTCTGACTGGCACAGTATAAATGCTTTACATACATTATCTCAGGTAATCCTCACATCGGCTCTGTAAAGAAATCATCACTATCTTCTTAAAGGTAAGGACTGGAGGAGGCTTTGAGAAGTTAAGTGAATTGATCAAGGTCATTTATAAGGAAAAGGTAAATCTGGAGTTTTAATTCCTTCTCTACATGAATGGATAGATGCATGAATGGCCAAGAGAAACACAAAGACAGAGCATCATTGCATTTGCAAAATTTTCACCTCATATCTGAAGCCAGTCATGCAAGGACTCCCCAGACAACTTTGTCTGGCAGGTCGGATATGGGCTTCATATTGGGGCTGCCTTATATCCAGAACCAAACTTAGGTCTATGGATGCCACAGTTATAAGGCCCTGCACTATACATCCTTTCTCTAGCTTCATGGGCACATGAAGAATACCTTCATCAGAACCCTCTATCCTGGGGCTTTGGCTGGGACCAGGCACTAGGTTCTGTCCGGGAGTATCTCTGAGGTATCATCAGGGTAGAAAACCTGTCCTTGTTTGTACCCAGTGGCTTCCTGACTTGTTCTAAACCTTTCATCAGCACTTGAACCAGAGCTAATTTCACATAATGGATCTCTTCTTTGGGTCAGGATGAGACCTCCTTGTACTCTAGGCAGCTCAGTCAGGGGGTGACATTTAATGGAAAATAATATGCTACTCAAAAATTTCTGTGATATGTCTATGATTGCTCATTTTATGGATGAGAAAGTGAAATTCAGGGAGAACAAATGACTTCCCCAATGTCACTAACAAGTTCCTGATGGAACTAGGCTACTGCTCAAGTCTTCTGGCTTCATGATCAGAGCTTTAACCTGCAGTTGCTTACTTTTAAAGTCAGCTATAGTTTTGCTTGTTTAGGGCAAGGCTATTAGAAGGAAGACAATCTCAAAATCTCTAAAAAATATTTGAGCATTTTCAAAGACAAAATAACTTCTCTAGTCTCTCCTTTGTTGTGAGTTTGAGGGTATTTGGTGGAATCAAGAGTAGGTGACTTTGCAGCCAGATGGGCCCGGGTTCAAAGCCCAGGGCCTTGACTCTTTCTAACTCTGGGAATGTCACTGATACAATGACACTATGATCTATCTGACAGGACTATTGTGTCTCTGCTACTTCTGGATCTCACTGTGATGTCCCTTCCGTCATTCCTGGCTCACTATTCAAAGCGGCCTCCCTGGAGAATATGTTTCAGTTCTGATATACAAACAGAGGCCCTCACTCCCATTTTAACAAGAAGAAAAGTATGGAAAAACTGAAAATCCATATTTCTGTAGACCCATCAGCAAACTGAGTTTGTAGGGCAAGCCCCACCTAAAGAGAAAAGCTCATCCAGAGAGGACTAGCTAAGATCTGCTTATCTGGATGCTTCAGTGGTAATTTTGAAGGACTGCTGCAGCAGAGTGCAGACTAGTGTGAGAGGGAGAAATTCCGAGAGCTGTGCCACACTGGGTTCTCCTGGTGAAGATTTAGGAAAACTCCCCTCAGGGCTTAGGGGCTCTTTTGGGAAGGAAAAGATTAATGCCCATGAAATATGTCCAGAGAACTTTCAAAGGCCTGCAGTCCAGGGGGAAAAACTTTGCCAGAGGCTTGTCTCAGCTGGGAAGTACATTCCTCTCGTTCCATTTTTCTCCAACCTTCCTGTCTCAAGGGGTAGGCTGGGGGGAGAGTGTGATAATCAGGCATCAGGCCTTCAGGAAAATGGACTAGGAGTGCAGCAGCCAGGGAAGGGAGTACAGACGAGGAGGCAAGCATCCACCTCACTGGAGAAACACTTGTGAAGCTCACAGGCCCAAGACATAGCCCAGTTAAAAGCTGAGGTTTAGTGGAAAGACTTTTAAAGGCTCCCCTCTTCTACTTTACCACTACATCAGCAGGTCTCCAGATAGTAACAGTGGATGACACACTGTTGAAAGGCACAAGCTCTCTCTGAGCAGGAGTAGGTAGGGAAACCCAGAGTCAAAAGGAGAGATGCAAACAAGGGGACTCCAAAGCCTCTGGTCTCTGTAGCTATAGCAAACATTAAACATACCCCAGCTTCTACTGAAATCACCTTAAATTCTTACTTTAAAGGTCTATTCATTTCAGTTCCTATTGACCTGATGTAACATGTCTGGTTTTCTACAAAAAAAAAAATGATAAGTTATGCCAAAAGGCAAGAAAAAGCCTGGTCTGAAAAGACGAAGCCATAAGAACCAGACTCAGACATGACACAGGCATAAGAATAGTAAGACAGGGAATCCAACATAGCTATGATGGATATGTTAATAGAAAAACTAGATAATATATAAGAACTGATGGTAATGTAAACAGAGAGATGGAAATTCCAGAAAGAATCCAAATAAAAATGTACCAGCACAGAAAGCCCCCTCTAGGAAAATGCCGGGCAAGACAGGGGAGTGGGCAGCCCCAAGACCCCTGGACTGTAGGGCCATTAGTAGAGAACTGCAACCTCGGAGAATGGCAGGCTTGAATCTCCAGACCATGTGAACTGCTGGGTCGACTGAATCTAGCAAAGCTATAAGGACAGGGTGACATGAGGCCCTGGGGCCCCAAATCCTGCCTCAGCAAGCTTGGGTTGCTGAACTTGGACTCAGAAGAGATTATTTTCCAGTTTGTCCCTGTTTAGTTTTAAACTTTCTTGGGAACTGTTACCCATTTCTTCTTGCCTATTTCTTCTTTTGGAATGGGAATATCTGTTATATGCCTATTTTACTATTGTATTTGGAAGCTTATTAATTTCATTGGTTCAGCCAGGCACCATGGCAACTTGGGAGGCTGAGGCAGGAAGATGGCAAGTTCACAGCCAGTGTGGGCAACCTAGTGAGATTCTGCCTCAAAATAAAAATTAAAAAGGACTGGGGATATAGCTCAGTGGTAGAGCACCTTTGGGTTCAATCCCCTGTACCACCACCAAAAAAAAAAAAGAAAGAAAGAAAGAAAAAAATCACAGGTTTTGAGCTGGAGCAGAATTGGTCTTGGGACAAATCATGCTTGAGTCTTTCCTACATCCAATTCTAGACATTGGACTTTTGAGTTGGTGCTAGAAAAAGTTAAGACTTTGGGACTATTGAGGTGGAATAGATGAATAAATGTATTTTGCATGTAGAAGACATGAATTTTGGGGGCCAGATATAGAATGCTATGGTTTGAATGTGTACCCCAAAGCCCATGTGTTAGAAAATTAAGCCTAATGCAACAGTGTTCAGAGGTGGGACCTTTAAGGGAGGAGATTATGAGGGCTCTGCCCTCATGAATGGATTAATGCTGTTATCATGAGTGGGCTAGATTATTAGAGAAGTTTCCTGATTAATGAATGAGTTTGACTCCTTTCCAAACTCATGCACAGACACATGTACACACACATGAATGTTCTCTTGCCCTTCTGTTTTCCACCAGGGGATGATACAGCAAGAAGGCCCTCATCAGATATAGGTCCCTTGACCTTGAACTCCTTAGCCTCCAGAACCGTCAGAAATAAGTTTCTGCTTTTGTAAGTTACCCAGTCTCAGGTATTTTGTTACAGCACCACAAAAATGAAATAATATACCCGCTGATAGAATTGAAAAGAGAAATAGCCAAATCTATTGGGAGGGGGGCATTCAATATCTCTCTGTTAGTAATGTATAGCTTAAGTAGGAAAAAACTAAGCAGCACCCTCAATCAACTGAATTTTATTTTATAGAATACTCCACTCATCAATGGGAAAATACATATTCTTTTCAAACTGTTAAATTTAACCTAAAGCTGTCTCCATTCATAGTACAGACTAACTATATGCAATAAACTGCCTGTTTTGTTGCTGAGTTGGGCTATCTGAACCTTTGCTAGTTCAGGGTGATTCCCAAATCATACATCATTTCTTTGCTTAAAGAAACTTTGCTAAATTTAACTTGTCTAAAGTTTTATATTAACAAAGCTTATGTGGAAAATTTATCAAGATAGACCATGTTCTGGGCCATAAAACACATATTACCAAGCTGAAAACAATAAAAATCATTCCAAATGTGTTCTCAGATAACAACAGAATTAAACAGGAAGTCAACAACAGAAAGGTAACTGGACATCTTCAAATATTTGGAAAGTTACTACACATTTCTAAATAACCCATAAGCCAAAGAACTAAAATATTTTGAATTAAAGGATATGAAACTATAATTTACCAAAATTTGTGTAGTCAAATTAGGATTTAGAGGACAATCTATAGTGTTAAAATGCATATATTCATAAAGAAGTCAATAACCTAAGTTTCTAACTTTGGAAGCCATAAAAAGAAGAGCAATTTAAGCCTAAAAAGAAGCAGAAAAAAAGAAATAAATAAAATTAGAGGAAAAAAAATCAATGAAATTTAAGGCAAATACTATAGGAAAATACATTTATCTATAGCTTGCTTCTTTGAAAACAACAAGGCAATCATAAATCTAGAGTCAAGCTAAGAAAAGAGAGAAGATACAAATTACTCATATTGGCAATGAAGGAGGGCACCACAAGTGAATCGTCAGTGGATATTCAAAGGAAAATACTATGATCAATTCTATAATCAAAAATGTGATACGTGAAATGGACTGATAACTTGAAAGAAAGATATAACTATCAAAAGTTACATAAGGGACAATAGATAACAATAAGCCAAATCTATAGAAAGTGAATCAATAACAAATTTTAAACAATGGCTCCAGGGCCAGACAGTTTCACTGTGAATTTTACCAAACATTTGAGGAAGAAATAATACCAATTATTCACAATTTCTTTTCAGGAATAGAACCAGAGGGAAGATTTCTTAAATCTTTCTATATGATCAGCATTATCCTAACACCAAAACCAAATAAAGGAAAACTATAGACCTGTATCTCTCAAGAACATTACAAGACACAAAACTCCTAACAGCAACAACCAAATAGTAGATACAATGGATGCTTTCCATCTAAGATATGGAACAAGGAAGGGATGTCTTTCTCACTGTTGCTATTCAACAATATACTGAAAGTCTTAGCTAGTGTAATTGTAAAAGACACAAAATACAAAAAGTATCTTTTTTCACAGGTGGTATGATTGTTTATGAAAAAATTCAAAGTGTCGTCAAAAAATCCTGTAATAAACAAGTGAGTACAGCAAGGTGAATATACAAAACTCAAGTGCTTTTCTATATATCAGCCATTTAAAAATGGAATTTGAAATTTTAAAATTTCCATTTATAATAACAGCAAAAGAATAGTACTTACATAAAAATATAACAACAAATGTGCAGAATCTGGATGAGGAAAACTACAGCAACAACAACAAAAACCTGATGAACTATGTCAAAGACAATTTAAATAAATGGAGTGCTATTCCATGCTCATGAAATGAAAAGCTCAATATTGTTCAAATGTTAATTCTTTCCAACTTGAGCCATAGTTCCAATGCAATCCCAATAAAAATCCCAGCACGCTATTTTATAGAGATCAATAAATCGATTCTAATGTTTATTTGAAAAGGCAAAAGATTTAGAATAATATAATAATACAATACCAAAGAAGAATAAAGTTGATGTACTCTCACTTCCCAATTCCAAAACTTACAACAAAGCTACAGTAATTACAACAGCATGATATTGGCACAGATCTATAGACTAACAGAACAGAATACAGAATATGGAAATAGACCCACACAAACAGTCAACTGATCTTTGACAAATGCAAAGAACTGGAGAAAGAATACATTTTTTTTGGTACCAGGGATTGAACTCAGGGGCACTCGACCACTGAGCCACATCCCCAGCCCTATTTTGTGTTTTATGTAGAGACAGGGTCTCACTGAGTTGCTTAGCGCCTCGCCATTTCTAAGGCTGGCTTTGAACTCGCAATTCTCCCTAAGTGCTGGGATTATAGGCTTGCTCCACCGTGCGTGGCTAAGAATAACCTTTTTAAGAAATGGTGCTGGAACAATTGGATAAATGTATGTTAAAATATGAATCTAGATACATAAGCCTTTCATAAAAATTAACTCAAAATGAATCATAGACCTTGCTGTGGTTCTGGATATGGTTTGCCCTGCAAACTTCATCTGCTTTAGACTTGGTCCATAGTGTAACAATATTGAGAGGTGGTGGGACTTTAAGAGGTAGGACCTGGTGCAAGGAGATTAGGGCATGAGGGCACCACTATCCCAAGTGATTGATGTTCACCTTGAAGGAATAGGCGAGCTCTTGTGACTGAGTTAGTTACTGAGAGACTTAGTTGTTCCAAAGTGAGTCCGTATCCTTTACCCAATCTCTCTTGTACATGTCTCCTCTGTTCACGTGCTTCTTTCCCTTCTGCTTCTCTGTTGTATTGTGGCCTGAAGCCCTCACCAGAAGCCAAGCAGACGCTGGCACCATGCTCTTGAACTTCTTCCCCTGATTCCAAAATCAGGAGTCAAAATAAACCACTTTTCTTTATAAATTACCTAGTCTTAGCATTTTATCATAGGAAAAGAAAATAGACAAGATAGGATTGACATAAAATAATGTGGCTTTCCCAAGTGGCCTTCTAAATTCTTTACAGGGTTATAGGGCTGGGGTTTTCCAGGAAACTGAGGCAGCACAGAGATTCACCCTTCAAACCTCAATTCTTGTGATCAAGTCAGAAAGATTTCAGACATGTTGCTCAGACTAACAGTTTATTAGAAGGGATGGGAAAGGACAAAGGGAACCCTTAAGGGAGAGAGTGAATCTTTTCAGAGGAAGAGGGACACTGTGCCTCTCCTGAACTCCACAGAAGTTTCCAGAGCCCCACTCAGGTTCACCTCTTGACTTTTGATTGACAATAAGTGACATCAGATTTTTAAGTCCCCACTGCTGGGACAACTGTAGGTCTCTTTGGCCCATGCTGGATTCTAAGATAAAGTCTTACAGATTTTATGGTTAGGAGAAATTATCCTTATCTCCCTGAGTTCTGGGATCTGGTCTGTGAAATGGGTCACAAAAGTTTCCCCCTTCAGGGTAACTTGGGTTTCTCTTACCAGCATTAGTTTGGGTCTGCATTTCTCCTGCAGATAATAGGTAGTTTACTGAGCAATGTGACATATTCTGTTCACTTAAGCCAAGGCAGGTCTGCAGGTAAATTGCTTCTTGGAAAAGAAAGCAAATGGGGGTCAGCACAGTCGGTCCATTTTATAGAATTATTCCCTTAAACTTGTGTTCCTACCAGTCATATTTGTCTGTCCCCTATCAATAGTACTTTCCAGACTCTGGACTTATTACATTTGAGTTTTGTGGGGTTTTTTCCCTTCAGTAGTGGGGATCGATCCCAGGGGTTTGTATGTGATAAGCAAGTTCTCCACCACTGAGCCACATGGCTACCCTGTTTATTTCATTTTGAGACAGGGTCAGGCTGACCTTTAACTTGGGCTTCTCCTGCCTCAGTCTCCAGAACAGCTGGGATTGCTGGTCTGTGACGCTGTGCCCAGTTACACTTTAGTTTTCCTTGTTCAATTGCCTATTATCTCTTTTCAGCTACTGTGTAAGCTCCAGGGGGTTGGCTGTACCTGGCTGGTGCTTAATAAATAACCTTCACTATAAGTTGCTCCTTGGTCTATTTACACTTCCTGAGGATAATTATTGAAGAATATGAAGGCCAAAAGAGGGGTATTTTTTACACAAAAGTGCTAAATAAACCTCCATGAAAATAAACACCCAAAAAAAGACACATTTCTGAAGGTCATGGGAGATTTTTTTATCCAGGATGACTCTTTGTGTAAATAGATGGATCTGATCTTGGAGTCCCTGAGAAAGGCCTCTGGAAGTTAAGAACTAGCCATTTCAAATGGTGGTTGCCAGGGACTGGGAATTTTGGGAGACGTTAGAGGATGAAAAAATCTCTATTAAATAAAAGAATAAATTCAAGAGCTCTATTGTACAACATGGTGACTACAGTTGATGTATTGTCTGTGAAAATAGATTTTGAGTGTGTTCACCCCCCGAAAATGACAAGAATATGAGGTAATGAATATGATAATTAGGTCTCTTTAACCACTCCATAATGTATACCTATTTCAAAACATTAAGCTGTGACTGTAAATATATCTAATTCATTCTTTTTTTATCTGTCAATTACACAAACACCTTAGCCATTTCAGATGAAAGTTTGTGACACGATGCTGCCACCCTGTGGCTATGGAAGGAAAAACAGCTGTGGCTTTTGTTCATGTGGAGAGAAAACTAGAGAGATGTGGGGTACTGGGCTGACTCCGAGTAGCAACTAGTTCTGGTTTAAAATCATGTGGGTCCAGCACAACCAGAGTGATGATGACAGCAGCACCAGAAGCAGTTGATGTCGCTGGGGAGTCCTGTGTCTGGCTTTCTTCTTCTGTGTGCTCTATGTGAATTAACTCATTAAAGTGTCACAGGGAGTGGTGGAAGGTGGGGTGGATGTTCATGAATGGAATTACCAGAGACTAACTCCTGGAGTTTGAGATGCCTGAAGGACTATTTCTCCTAAAACACATCAAAAGTATTTAGCCAATGACTGTTACATTAGTGATCGCAATGCCAGTGAAGACTTATGGAAATGTAATTGCAAAGGCAATCATGGTCACCATCATCACCATCATCATCATCATCATCATCATCATCATCTGGAGAATAATTTCATGACAAAAGAGCAGTTTCAGTGTGTTCTTGTATTTCAATAGAGTAATAGTTTGTTTAAGATTATTTTCAGATGGAGAGATAATCCACTGAACTGAAAAGTGTGGTTTCTCATATTCCTCCAAGAAAATGGCTTTCCCACCAAACTGTAGACAGAGAATCTGCAGATGAAAGAACATGGAGGCCTGCTGAGCCTCTGACAAGCAGCAAGTAGTAGCAGGTTCAAGAGACCAAGGGGGACAAACTGATCAGTGTGACATTTAACAGAGTTCCTCTGCACAGCAGAGAATCCCAGGATTAGCTGGCACCTACCAATCCCAATAACCAGAGGCTGACTCTGAGAATATAGTTTTGGATAAGGTAGGAAAACCCAATTCCTCTTCTTTCTCCTACTGTGTCTCCCTCCTTCCCGCCTGACACACACACACACACATACTCTCTCTCTCTCTCTCTCTCTCATACATATATGCACACAAAAATCATCTGATCACTTAACTGTACACATTTCACCTATTGGTGGGCATTCTGCTTATTTCAGATGTTTCATTATTATAAACATATTTTGGGGAAAAACTTTGTATATACATCTTTATACATCTTGTTAAATAAAAAAAAAACTGTTCTTGAGCTGGGCAAGATGGTACATGCCTGTACAGCATCTTGGGAGACTGAGGCAGGATAACCAGTTTTAGACCAGCCTTAGCAACTTAGCGAGGCCCAAAGTAATTTAATGAATCCCCATCTCAATAAAAAAAAAAAGGTCTGGGGATGATTAGTGGTAAAGCACTGCCGAGTTCAATCCCCAGTACCAAAATTATTTCACTAGTTAATTATATAAAGCCTGTCCTCATCCCTTACTTCCTCGGTAGCATCCCAACCTCCCATCCATCCATTTCAGGAAAGAAGGGCTGCAGATGGGCTACAAGAGCTCTTTCCAAAGAGAATTCTGTGAGACCAGGACAACAGTGACTGTTTTCATGTCCAGGTGAGAATGGGTGCTACAAAATGGCAAGAGTTTTTTTTTTTTTCCTATGTCTACCACAATGCCCAGAGGTTCAGGGCTCTGCCTCTGTGGAGCACAGTGTTGTCTGAGTCCTGGGCGGAGCAAGCAGTATAGCAGCAACAGCAGTCGAAGTGGGAACAGCAACTTCTTGGTGGTTAGCCCTTTCAAACCACTCTTCAGAGAGAAGAGGTCTGGGGAGCAAATTCACTGAGTGGGAGAGGTGCTGCAGGGCATCATAGGTGAGTGTCCGTGAAATATTCACTAGGAATGACAATGTGATCATGTTTAGCAGCAAGTGTCGAGCTCTGGAAACATGGAAAATAGCTACTGTTTACTGAGCACTTGTATTGTGTGTTAGTCAGCTTTGCATCACTATGACCAAAATACCTGAGAAAATCAACTTTAGAAGGAAGGATTTATTTTGGCTCATGGTTTTAGAGGTTTCTGTCCATGCTCTGCCTGCTACCCTACTATGGGCTTGGGGTGAGGAAGAACATCATGGTTGAGAGGGAGAGGTGGAGCAGAGCTTCTCACAGAGAAAGGAGTGAGAAAGGACAAGATATTCCCTTCTAGGGCATGCATGCCTCCAGTGACCTACTCTTCCAAATAGGCCTCACCTCCTACAGTTTCCATCACCTCCAAATAATGCCATCAAATTATGAAGCCACCAGAGGCTTAATCCATTGATGAGGTCAGAGTCCTCATGATCCAGTCACTTACCAAAAGCCCCACCTCTGAACATTGCTGCATTGGGGACCAAGCCCACACCATGTGAACCTTTGGGGACACTCCAGATCCAAACCTTAACATATTCCCTCATGCAAACCTCAAAGCAATGACATGCCACGAGCATCCCACTGTAGGGGAAGGAGACGACCGCATCACAGAGAGCTTAAGCAGCTTGCCTGTTGCTGGCCAGTTACCAGGGCATGGATTTGTACTTGGGTCCTGCTGCAACCAATGTCCTTGCTTTTAAACATTAGGTCATAATACCTGCTAGTTACAAAACCATGGACATGAGAGGCAAATCAAATAGGAATCTTATAATCAGTTCTTTATTCTTGTTATGTTGTCTCCATTCTTCATTAAGTTAATGGTTATCCATCTTGTTTATCCATCAGATAGCCACATAGTCATCTATTGTTTCTTCTAAAGTATTTGATATATCTTTAGGCCTGCTATTTTGCTAAATTTTGGTTAACAATCTGTTGAGATGTAGTTCTTTGATCATTTAACCTTCATTCTTCATGTCTAAGAAATATCACTTCCCCATAGTGAAAAAAATATACGCACAAAATAACCACTTTCAAGGAGAGATTTAGCTCAGATTGGGGGAAGAGCAACTCAGTTTTGACTAGTAGCCTCCAGAGAACTTGTCACTTAGGATGAAATTTCTTTGGAAAGCATGTCTCAATTCTTTATCCCTTCTCAGTGGTATCTGTTCATGGGTCACCTCCAGCATCCACCTTTCCTGGAGACACAGTTTGGTAAACATCCCATATCAGTTTTCATCTTATCTCCAAAGGCATAGAAGTTTTGGGAACTTCCTCACTTTTTAAAGGAAAGACTTTGAGAATCATTCTGTGGATCATCTTGACTGACCTCATTCTTTGATGCTATGACTTCCAGTTTTGCTTCTAAGAGCTATCGTCTTTGTTAATCTTAGTCTGGGATTGTGTTTTGCAAAAATTTCTGAAAAAAGTTAAGGTACGAAAATTGTGCTAGTCAGCTTTCCATTGCTATAACAAAATACCTGAGGTAAACAATTTATAAGGAGAAAAAGGTTTATTTTGACACAAATTTCAGAGATTTTGGTCCATGTTCAGCTGGCTTTTCTATTTTTAGGCTTGTGATGAGATAGAACATCTTGGAGGTGAGCACGTGGGAGGGCAAAGCTGCTCACCTCATGGCAACAAAGAAGTGAAAAAGTGAAAGGAAGGGGCTAGGGTCTCAATATCCCCTCCAAGGTCATGCCCCCAGTGACCTAACTTCCTTCTATGAGGCTCCCCCTCTTAAAGGTTCCACCGTCTTCCAATGGTGCCATTGGAATGATGACCAAGCCTTCAACATATGAGCCTCTAGGGAATACTTAAAATCCAAACCACAACACAAAATAAGCTTGAAGTGGGGAAACCGTCATGCTATCTGCTAATGCAGCATAGGATACTGAAGGAAGAATTCTTTCAAAAGCTAGGGTAGCACTGACCACAGACTCTGAACTTTTCAGATGACATCTGTAGGGATACTTGACCTGGATTTAGTTTATCTGTTTTTTTTTTTTCCTTGAAAAGTTAATTGATACAAAGGATTTACCTCAGGAAAGAAAATGCAGAGCATTTCTTCCTGAAGGGCCACAGGCATGTGGCACTGTGAGGACAGTCTCAGCTTAGCCTTGCTCCACACTGTTCCTGATTTTTGAGACATTTTCGCCTGGATCTCTCTCTGAAGATTTCTTTTCCTTAAGATAATATTTACCAGGGAACTTCACTGAGTTGGACCCTTTCATAGAATTTCTGATAGTATTTTCTGGGGAGAATTGCCCTGGATCAAAGTATTCATTACTATTTCATGTCCTGAAGAATTGCTTATAAGATTTGTATCCTGACTAATCTTTTTTTTTTTTTTTTTTAACCAGGGATTGAACCCAGGGGTACTTAACTCTGAGCCACATCCCCAGTCCCTTTTATTTTTTATTTTGATATAGGATCTTACTAAGTTGCTTAGGGCCTTGCTAAGTTGCTGAGGCTGGCTTTGAACTTGGGATGATCCTCATGACTCAGCTTCCCAAGCTGCTGGGATTATAGAAGTGTGCCACCACACCCAGCTCCTGACTAATCTTATACTTGAACATTTTTTTTTAAAAAATCTCCAAATGGCATTATTTGACAACACACACACACACACACACAGTTACTTTTGGTGACATTCACTGAGAAATTTGTTCTTTATTTGGAAGCTTTACCCACAGCAGTGATCATTCTTTTGATATCTTGTTTTGAGGGATCTGGTGATGTGTACTAATGTGACTGATTACCCTATGGAATCTCTTGGTAGATGTGGCTACTTCTGAAGAGTAATCCTAAGAAACTTTGCCCTAGGGCTTGCCCTTGTACATTAGCCTAATTCCTTCTGATTTCAGGACTGGCTTAGTTTTATTGTTTCTTACTGAGTCAATGATTCATCTTTTAGATGAGATTGGGCACGTTCAGGGTGGTACGGCTGTAGACTGAATCATCGTTGAGACTCTCCTTCATTAGACATTTTGTTCTTACCATCTTCATCATTGGGCATTATGTTTCTATATAAATTTCTGAATATCTTCTGTTCTGGTCAATCCTATTGGTAGAACCTTCTCTTTCTGAGACTATTTTCTTAGTAATTATGTTCTAAAACTGGCACTGGAAATGCTTCCTCCAAACAGCACTTTTTGAGAGAGAGAGGAATTTCCTTCAAGATTTCTCTGTCAGTTGGATTTGAATGTTCTTGATGGTACTTGTGAAGATTCATGTCTTGGTTGACCTCCTCTCTACATGGTAACCCCTCAGAAAGAGCTGCTTAGAGAGTTGTCCGAGTCATATTTGTATGTTGATGACATCTGCATAGCTGTCAGTTGGGGAAATGTACCCAGTCTTTTTTTCTTTTTCTTTTGTTTTAGTGCTAGTTATGGAACCCAGGGCCTTGTGCATGTTAGGCAAGTGCCCTACCCCTGAGCCACATCCCCAGCCCTTTGAGATTTTTATTGTTTCACTTTGGCTAAACAAGGGATAGTTTTTCAGACAAAGATAGTTTTGGATCCTGGCATTCTGTTCCTGCAAATTATCCTTTTGATGATGGTCACTTAGGATTTTTTAAGTTTTAAAATAATTCTTTTAGTATCACTATCTTTTGGCCATGACCCAAGAGTGCAGTAGACCCAAGAAATACTATCTAGTGCCAGCTTGATTTCTCACCATGGCTCCCAAAGGCTGGTTTCTGGAGACAGTTCTAGGGATTCTCTTCCCTCAATGACATTGGGACTGTTTTTTCATTGAAGGACATCAGAGAAAATTTCTTATTGACAGATGGAGCTCAAACACAAAAGCAGGACGACCTAGAGGGCCTTCCTTTCACTTGTGTTAGGCACGCGGTGTGACTCATTGGCGAGCCAGCCTTGAGGAACTGATGCCTTAGGCCTTCAGCTATCTTCTTCTCAGTCATAAATTTTAATCCTGCCTGGAGAAATCACTCATTAGCTTTTCTTTGCTGACAAGCATCTTCTGATAGTTGCATTTTTAGTTGATTAAAGCCATTTTATTCTCATATTCTGAAAAATCTGGTTGTGATATCACAGCTTTAATATTTGTTTCCCAAAAGTCATTCTTTTTTATTCCCTTTCTACAGGTAGAGAAGAGGGATTTATTTACCCATTGATATTAATTCAATCTTTTAAAAAAATTCATAACAATATAAGAATGATTATCACTCATTAATTATTCAAAAGGATGTTTTCACTAGAAGATAATATTCTTTCACTGAGAAGAACTTTGATTTATGGGCTTGATCATTTATACTGTTGTAACAGTGTCTCTAATATGAATTTTTGAAGGCTCCTTTGAATTTCTGAAGTTTGAGATTATAAATGCTTAGAGCGACAGTTAATTTTGGCTGACAGTCAAGACAAATAAAATGGGCATGAATGAGCTTAAATGCTTCTAAACAACAATGGTCATTTAAAAGCTCTTTGAAATTTTCATTTCATCTAAGAAGTAAGAAAAGAACTGTAACCAACTTGGCACAAAATGTCTGTGAATAGGGAAATTAGACTTTCTTTAGTAGGATGTGTTAACTCAACATAGCCCAACAGTCAAGTACATGGGCTCCTGACAGACAGACCCAAGTGCCACCTCCCTGCCCTCCATCTTGGCCCAGCCACTGACCCCTTTGAACCTTAGCTGTTTCCTCACCCATAAGATGAGGACTGTAAAAGTCCCCAGCTCATGGGTTGTTGTCAGAAGTAGCTAAGAATGCAACTAGGCCTTAGCACCATGCTAGACACACAGTACACATCCCATGAAAGTCAGATATTATTATGGGAAACTAAGATACTGCTTTTAAAGAATGTCTGTTTCTTTCCGTAAACACATGTGGAGGAATAAACTTGAGCAGTAAGAGGGGGATCCACATATTCCCTTTGGAATGTCTGATGGACGTAATGCCCTTTTAGGGGAAGATGCAATCCATCCTTGACCCTTACTCTTTTAAAATCTCTCCAAAAGCAAGCATTATTTTGGGATAAATTTACTTGGACCTTTAATCTGATCCTAAACAAATAAAAACTGGGAGCCTTCCTAGACCTCTCCCTTTCACTGTGGTTTCTTGCTCCGTAGCATCCCCAAGACTGAGCTCTTCCTCTGCATCCTCAGCCTGTGTGGCAATTCCTCCATATCTGTAGTACTTACACTCTAGTTAGTACTCACCCCTGCCCCTGTGCATTTGCACATGCCCTGCCCCAGGTTAGAAATGCTCATCGTGGTCTCTCACCTGCCTTGTTTACGGCATAATTTCTCCCTATACTGGGGATCTTGCTGTAGTCACTGAACATCTGTGCACTCAGCCCTGAATCCCTCACCTCTCCTGCTTATCACAGCTGCCCTGAAAGTTGGATGAGATTGGTGATGAGAGCTGCCAACCACAAGAATGAGGAGGTAGGGAAAACAAGATAGTCTGCCTTCAGTTTACCTGGTAGAACACCACCAGCTTGAGCAGGGCTGAGACACATAATAGCACCTTGCAGAGAGAGGCAAGAAAGACTGTACTCTGAGTGAATGTGTTCAGCTTCCTTTAGAGAGGATGTGTCCATCAGAAGGGACAGCACAAGCATGCAAGGTGACCTCAAAGCATTGCCCTGAGGGTGTTGGGAACTTGGTTATTTTACTTTACAATTTTCTGATCCTGGGCAAGGCTGGCTGTCAGAGAAGCTCTGTTGCCACCATCCTGATATTCTTTTTTCTTCAATCAGTAGGAATTGAGCCTAGGGATGTTCTATCACTGACATACAGCCCCAGCCCTTTTTATTTTTTATTTTGAGACAGGATCTTACTAAGCTACCCAGGCTGGCCTCCAATTTGTGATCTCTTCCTGCATCGGCCTCCTGAGGAGCTAGCATTATAGGCAAGTGCCAGCATGTTCAGCATCATCCTGATATTCTTAATACGTTTGAACACAAGGACTTTGCATTTTCATATTACCTCAGGCCCTACAAATTATGTAGCTGTCTTGTCCAGCACACATAAGTGCTTAGTACATGGTTGCTAACAAGAATGACAGAAGGTGACCCATAGTACAGAAAGAGGTACTGGATAAAAGACCTGGAATGTAAACACTCAGTTTCTGGCCTCTAGTTGGGAGATAGTAAGCTGCTGTGGCATTCAATCTCTTGGAGGCTTTAAGTGGAAAGACAAGTCATGTGTTGCTTGATGAAGGGGATAAGATCGAAATAATGCATCTTTGGCCAATGTTGTCATTGTGCAAACATCTTAGAGTGTACATACATAAACCTAGAAAGTATAACTTACTACGTTCCCAGGCCATTCAGCATGGATTATTGCTCGAAGATTACGGACCTGTACAGTATATAACTACTGAATATTGCAGGCAGAGGTAATACAACGGTATTTGTAGGTGTCAGCATAACTAAACATAGAAAAGGTACAGTAACAATGCAATATAAAAGATAAAAGATAGTGCATCTGACACTTGCCAGGAATGAAGCCCACAGGCCTGGAAGTTGCTCTGGGTGACTCCGTGAGCCAGTGGTGAGTGACATGGGGGCCCAGGATGTTACTGACTTTGAACACTACACATTTGGGCCACACTAAATTTACAGAGCACATTTTTCTTTCTTTGATAATAAATTAACCCTATCTTACCATAACTGGTTTATATTATAGACTTTTCATTTTTTAACATTTTCTCTCTTTTGTAGTAACTTTGTTTGAAACACAAACACATTGTACAGCCATACAAAAATATTTCCTTTTGATATATGCTTGTTCTGTATTTTTTCTATTTTTAAAATGTTTTACTTCATTTTATTTGTCACTTTTTAAACTTTTTATTGTTGTTGTTGTTAAAAACTGAGACACAGACACACATTAGCCTAGGCCAGCATGGGGTTGGTATCATCAATATCACTGTCTCCCACCTCCGCCTTGCAGGGGCAATAGTGCATGGACCTGTCATCTCCTGTGCCAACATTGCCTTCTTCTGGCACCTTCCTTCTAAGCCTTCCACTCTTTTCAGAATTAAGTCTCCGATGGTTTCCTTGGCTTATTTCTTTCCTTCCTTCCTTCCTTCCTTCCTTCCTTCCTTCCTTCCTTCCTTCCTTCCTTCCTTCCTTCCTTCCTTCCTCCCTCCCTCCCTCCCTCCCTTCCTCCCTTCCTCCCTTCCTCCCTTTCTCTCTCTCTCTTTCTTTTCACAGATTTTCTTGAAAGCAGATACTGCACTGTGAACGTTCCTGTTAGTGAAAACCTTTCTGTGTTGGGGTTCCTGTTTTCAATCCTTCTAAGAAGCTTACTGAAGTCTACAAAAGCTGTTGCTAAGCTATTCACGGTCAGTTTTCTTGGGGCTCTTCCTTTTCTTCTGCATTTTTGTTTTTCTTGCCCCTTCTTCAGCAGTAGGACTTTTTCAGTTCCACTGTGGCATTATGGGAACATTGTCAGATTTGTGTCCATCACTAACCAAAGCACTATCATGTAGCATGTGATTGCAGCCTGGAGACCAGCATTCCCTGAGGCATGCCTTCCTCTTTTCTTACAAAAATAATTGGAGTTCATTAGAGAATTTGAATCGTTATAGAAACATGTAACTGAAAGCCACTCTCTCCCATAATCCCTATCATTGCTATGACACTATTAAGTTTGGTGTTTATTCCTGCTAGTATTTGTCATGGCTTCTACTAATATATTATCAATATTATTCATTATTGGCCTGGAGATGTAGTTCAGTGGTAATGCACTTGTCTGGCCTGTGTGAGGTCCTGGGTTCAATCCTCAGCACCACAAAATATTATTCATTATTATTTCTATTATATTTGAAAATGGAATCTGTCTTTCTTTCCTTCCCTCCTGTCCTCTTTCTTACTTGGGTTTGAGCTCAGAGGTGCTGTACCACTGAGTTAGATCCCCAGCCCTTTTTTATTTTTATTTTAAGATAGGGTCTAAGTTGCCAAGGCTAGCCTCAAACTTGTGATTCTCTTGCCTCAGCCTCCTAAGCAGCTTGAAAATAGAATATTTCTATGTGTTCTATAAATGGCCCCCTTTTAAAATTAAGATATAATTCACATGTCATAAAATTCACTTCATTTAAAGTATAATTTATCAACTTTTAGTGTATTTTAAAAGTTATGCAATTATTATCATAATCTAAGAATGTTTTTGACATTCAAAGAAGAAAGTTCATACCTACTATCAGTTATTCTCCGTTTTCTCCTCTCAACACCTGGCAACCAGTGATCTATTTTCTGTCTCTGTGGACTTTTCTTAATGGGAATAATTTTTATAAATATAGTTACATAATATGTGACTTTTTTGCATTTGACTTCTTTCATTACTATGTTTTCAAGATTCATTCATGATGTGGCATGAATCATTACATACTTCTATTTAATGGCTGAATAATATTCCACTGCATGAATATTATATTTTGTTTATCCATTTATCAGTTGCTACATATTTGTGTGTTTATACCTTTTGGATATTATGAATAATGCTACTATGAATATTCATGTGCAAGTTTTTGTGTGTACATATATTTTCATTTCTTTCAGTTACATACCTAGGCATGAAATGACTGGGTCATATAGTAACTATGTTCAACCTTTTGAGGAATTGCTAAACTGTTTTCCAAAGTGGCTACCACAATTAACATTCCTACCAGCAATGTGTGAGTGCTCCAATTTCTCCATTTCTTCATAAATGATTTTTAAAAAATTATTGGAGCATTATAATGATACATAGTAGCGAGATTCATCTCAACAAAGTTATACATGCATAGAATTCAATTTCAGGTCCCATTCTCCCATTTTTCCATCTTCTCCTACTGACTCTCCTCCTTTCCTATTCTCCTTCCTCTACTATACTGGTCTTTCTTTTGCTCATCTGTTTATTTTTGATTGATTCTTTCTATTTATACATAAAGGTGAAATTCCCTGTGGTATAGTTATATATGCACATAACAGGATTTTTAAAAAATAGATTTCTGCATTTCCTCCTCTTTCTCATCTTTCCTCTCTCCCTCTCAATCTCCTTCTACATTACTGATCTTCTCTGTATCTTTTTGATATCTGATTCTCCTTTCCTTTTTTTCATTGTAACTTTCACATATGAGAGAAAACATTCGATCCTTGACTTTCTGAGTCTGGTTTATTTCACTCAGCATGATATTCTCCATTTCCAACTATTTAACAGCAAATACCATAATTTCATTCTTTATGACTGAGTAAAACTCCGTTGTGTGTATACACCACATTTTGTTAATCCATTCATCTATTTTTTTTTTTTAATATTTTTTTAGTTGTAGATGGACACAATGTCTTTATTTTATTGCTTTGTACGTGGTGCTGAGGATCGAACCCAGGGCCTCACGCATGCAAGGCAAGCGCTCTACCGCTGAGCTACAATCCCAGCCCCCCATTCATCTATTGACAGGCATCTGGGTTGATTCTATAACTTAGCTATCATGTCACAGATGGTTTTTATTATCTTTTTACTACAGTGATTTTAGTGGTATCTCATGAAGTTTTGATTTATATTTCCTTGCTGACTAAGGATTTTGAGCATCTTTTTACATGTGTATTTGTCATTTGTATATGGTCTTCACAGAAATGTCTATTCAGACTCTTTGCTCATTTAAAATTTGGTTTTCTTTTCATCAGAGCTGTAAGAGTTCTTCGTATACATTCTGGACACCAAACCCTTACCAGCTGTTTTTGCAAACACTTTCTCCGAATCTATGAACTGTATTTTGGCTATTTAAACAGGTGTGTGTACAGTTGTGTCTTAGAGTTGTTTTAATTTGCATTTCCCTGGTGACATATGAAATAAGCCTGTTTTCACATGCTGCCATCTGCATATCTTCTTTGGTGAGGTTTCTGTTCAGATCTTTGGGGCTCATTTTAAATTGGGTTATTGGTTTTCTTATTGTTGAGTTTTAAGAGATCTTTAATATTTGGTTAACAGTCCCTATCACATGTGGCTCTTACAAATATTTTCCCCATCTGTGACTTGTAAGAAGTTTTAAATTTTTATAAAGTCCAGATTGTCACTTATTTTCTTCATGAATTATGTCTCGGGTATTGTATTTCAAAAGTTATTGCCTGACAGAAGATACATGTTTTTGAGGACATGTAGGAAATCTTTCACACTGTGGGTAGGAATGTAAAGTTGATTCAGCCAGTATAGAAAACTATAGAGGTTCCTCAAAAAAAAATTGAAAATGGAACTACGCTATGACCCAGCACTTCCACAACTGGGTATATATCCAGCGGAAGTAAAATTAGTATGTTGAAGAGACATCTGGACTCCTATCTTTATTGCAGCATTCATTATTCATAATAACCAATGTATAGAATCAACTTAAGTGTTCATCATGGGAAGAACAGAATAGAAAAAGTAGTGTATATATACAGAGAAACACTATTCTAACTTAAAAAAGAAGGAAATAGATTGTCATTGGAACAATATGAATAAACATGGGAGGGCATTATGCCAAGTGAAAATAGACAGACAAATACCACATGCTCTTGGGTTAATGTAGAATCTAAAACAGAAAAACTCACAGAAGCGGAGTGTAAGATGGTGATTATTGAGGTGGGTGATTATTCAATGGCAGGCCATTGAAAAGTGTCAAAGGATACAATATTTTAGTTAGGACAAATAAATTCAAGAGCTCTATCTTACCACATGATAACTATAGTAAATAGTGTATTGTGCACTTAAAAATTGCTAAGAGTGTAGATTTTAAATGTTCTCACCACAAAAATGTTCTCACCACAAAAATGATAAGCATGTCTGGTTATACATATATGTTAATTAGCTTTACTTAATCATTCCATAATGTTTATGTATTCACAATATCACATTGTACACTATAAACATATACAATTTTTATTGTCAATTACATTTTTAATTAATTAAAAATTATTGACATATGCAAGATCATTTACATTTTATCTTACAGGAGTCTTACAGTTTTGAGTTTTACATTAGGTTCTGTGATCCAATGTGAGTTAATTTTTGTGAGAGTTTATCAGTTTTTTTTCACATGTGGATGCTGTTATTGTTTAGACATGAGGTATCCCTCCAAAGTTCATGTGTGAGACCATGCAAGAACATTCAGATATGAAATGATTGGGTTATGAGAGCCCAACCACTAACTGGTGGCTCAATCTCCTGATTTGATTTAACTGGGCGGTAGCTGTAGGCAGGTAGGGTGTGACTGGAAGAAGTAGGTCACTGGGGGATGCCTTTGGAGTTTATATTTTGTCCTTCATGTGTAGAGCTCTCTCTCTGCTTGCTGGCTGCCAAGGTTTTAGCTGCTTTTTTCTTCCATGTGCTTTTGCCCTGATATTCTGCTTTGCCTTAGATCGATAGCTATGGAGTCAGCAGATCATGAACTAGACCTCTGAAACTGTAAACCAAAGTAAATTTTCATCCTCTAAGTTGTTCTCAGATTTTTTGGTCACACCCACGCCAAAGCTGACTAAAACAGACGCCCATTTTTTTTTCAGCACCATTTGTTGAAAAGACTATCTTTGTTCTATTGTATTGCTTTTGCTTTCTTGTCAAAAATTTATCAATCGACTAGGTTTATGTGGGTTTATTTCTGAACTCTGTACTAAGTTTCAATGATTTATTTGTCTGTTCTTCCACCAGTGCTATATTGTCTTGATTACTGTGCTTTATGGTAAGACTTCAACTTGGGTAGTGCCAGTTTCCACTTTGTTATTTTTCAGTATCATGTATGCTATTTGATGACTTTTCCTCTCCATATAAACTTGGATCAGTTTGCTGATAGCCACAAAATAATTTGCTGCAATTCTGATTAGAATTGCCTTGAATCAAGAAAGTTGAAGATAGCTAGCATCCTGACAATATTGAGTCTTCCTATACATAAAAATGAAATATTTCCTCATTTATTTAGTTCTTTGATTTCATTTCTTAGAGTCTTGTAATAATCTTCATGTAGATCATATATATGATGTTATGTTTTTATTTCAAATGTTCATTGTTGGAATACAGGAAAATGATTGACTTGTTGATTGACCTTATATCCTGTAACCCTGATGTGATTGCTTATTAGTTTCAAGAGTTGGCTTTTTTGTCATATTTCCTACATAATCATGATATTGAACAAAGACAATTTTATTTCTTCCTTTACACTTGTAATACCTTTTATATATTTTTGGTCTTATTGTATTAGCTATGATTTCTACAATGATGTTGAAAATGAGAAGTGAGAGGGGAGTTCCTTGCCTCATTTATCATGTTTATGGGAAAGCTTCTGGTTTCTAGCTACAAAGAATAAAGTTAGCTGTAAGTTTTTTATAGTTATTCTTTATCAAGCTAAGAAAGTCTCTCATCAATGAGATTTTATCATGCATGGGTTTTGGATTTGTCAAAACCTCTTTCTGCATCTATTTATATGATCATATAATTTTCTTTTTCAGTTAGTTGATTTGATAGATAATATTAATTCATTTTCAAATGTTAAACCAGGCTGGTGCACCTAGGATAAATCCTAATTGATGTATAATTCATGCATGATGCCCTGGGTTCAATTTCCAGTACTGAGGGGAAAAAAAAGATTTCAGTCTGTTCCTTGATGTGTATTTCTTTTCAGACATTTAGAAAAAATCTTCTAGCCTTTGCCAGCTACTCTAAAAAGTCTGGCTGTATGCTTTCTTACCAGGTACCAACTATATATAATGACCCATGCACATGCCCTGAGTGCTTTACTGAGAGATTGAATGGATCAAGGCCAGTTTCTTAGGTTTACCCTTCCATTATAAAGCAGCTTCCTGTGTACAAGACCTCCTATCTGGGCTCAACTCCTTAAAACAAACCCAAGCTAGTCTTCATGCTATGATCTTTCAAGGCTGGATTATATTCTGCTCTTTCCTCAAAGCTCTTAAGTAATAATAAACTTGATTCCCTCATTATATATGGACACAATATCCTCACTAGCAAAATCCACTCCTGAGGCCCACTGGGAACTAGTCCTGCAAGCCATTCCTGTCCTAAGATTTGACAATTTTTTCTAGTAACCTGGTGGGGAAAGTTTTTTGAATAAGATTCTTATACTTCAAGCAGCAAATAAAACAAATCACCTTTCTATTACCAGAGTAACTACCTGAAGTAAGGAATCAATTATGCAAATTACAGCATTTTGTGTATCTTTCCCAACAAATGGTTTGTTTTCTCCCAACCAGACACACAAATGAAGTGACTACTTTAAAAAGGAGCTACTAATTATCCCATATCAGAAAATTTAACTTTCCTCTAGCATAGTAGCTCTCAAAGGCGAGTAATTCTCCCTTACTCCCCAACTGTTCCAGTTTGTCCAAAACTTTCTTGATTTTAGGACTGAAAGTCTGTGTCCTGGGAAACCTCTCAGTTCCACGTAAACTGGTGTGATTAGTTACCCTACCCAGGGGGTGACATGTGGTCATATTTGGTTCTTATCCAATGTTTTAGTTAGCTTTGTGTCACTGTGACCAATATACCTGATAAGAACAATTTAGAGGAGGAAAAGTTTATTTTGACTCACAGTTTCAGAAGTTCAGGACATGATCGGCTGACACCATTGCTCTGGGCCCAAGGTGAGGCAGAATATCATGATGGAAGGGTGTGGCAGAGGAAAGTCATTCAGGACATGGAAGCCAGGAAGCAAAGACAGCTTGAGTACAAGGAGTCGTGTATGTCATAATCCCCAAGGGCATGCCCTGAATCACCTTTTTCCTTTAGCCACTCCTACCTGTCCTGTAGATACCACATATTAATCCATCCAAATTATTAATCCATCAAATGCATTAACCCACTAATTCAGTTACAGATCTCAAAATCTGATCATTTCACCTCTGAACATTCCTGCATTGTCTCACACATGAGCTTTTGGGGGACACCTCATATCCAAATCGTAACATCCATGTATGTGTGTGTGCTACTGGCATCCAGTTTGCAGACTGTGAATGCTACTGAGCATCTTACAACAAAGAATGTCTAAAATAGTAGTGCTAAGGTCCAGAAATTCCTCTCTAGCATTTTGCTACTCAAAGTGTGGTTTTTAGATTAGCAGCTTAAGCATCACATAGAATATTTGTTAAATGCAGAGTTTCTGGCTCTACCCCAAATCCAATGAGAATTGACCAGACAGTTAACAAGCTCCCCAGGAGAGTTGCATGAGCACTTCACTTGGGAAGTTCTCTTCTAGTGCCCTTACTATTTGTTGTCTTTGAGCATCAGCATGGATTTAAATGGTTCCAATTAATTACAAATGTAGGTTTATTATTGAAAATTGGTGTCACCACAGGTCCACTTATTCTTCTTCCCTAAAAGCATTCTTTTTCGGTGTGTGTGTGTGAAAGTAAAAATTTTTATTTCGATTGATTTCTCAATGGATAGTTCAATATAATGCCAGTCTTTAATGGCAAAAATTTGGTGCCGCTGAAACTCCATAATGCTACAGAGAGCTACTGCTTTTTCCAGGAAGTAGGTTAACAGCTGGAAAAAGAAAGCACAACTTTCTAGCAGCATGGCAACTTTAACCACAGATCTGAAACTTTTACACCAAAAATGGCACAAACATTTATTAGCTGGTGACAGAAGTGAGAAGTGGGGACAAGACAAAAACACCAAAAGGAGCACTATATGTAAAGATGACAAACGAACCAGATGTATCTATTAGGATTTTAAAGGATAATTATAGAAAAGGGAACCAAATATTTTACTCAAATGCTTTTTAGAGCCTTTCTGTAAAGATACATACATATATATATATCCAAAAATCTGTTTTATACGGATAAATGTTTCTCAATTAAACATGAGATGAAAGCTATAGTTAAAACATAAAGCACTCTCTTTGGTAAAACTATCCACATGAATTTTCAATCACTTTAAATGGTGCTTTAGTTTTCCAAATATAATTATTACCTGACATCTTTTTATAGATATAAATCAAGTAGGCATTATTTTTTAAAGGAGTTTGTAGTTTAAACAGTATTTTTCTATGATCTCCAAAAGGGGTATATAAGCTGGATTTTCTTCTTCATAGTAAATATTTTGACTACCAGTTTACAAGTGTTGAAAATGCACAGGAAAAATTTTACCTCACAAGTGCTTTTATGTTAATAAGATATTTTGATCCTATCTGGCAATGTTGTAAATATTAGTATGTATTTTTTTAAATGGGGATATAACACTAATAGCCACTACTTATAAAATAAAGCACACAATTATTTTGGTGATTTTACAAATTGTTTTTTCCAGGTGTAAAGGCTACAGAAATTCCTAAAAATTAGAGAACATTGAAAACATATTGTTTTAGTCAGCTTTTTTGTTGTTGTGACCAAAAATCTAACCAGAACAACTGTAGAAGAGGTAAAGTTTGTTTGAGGGCTCATGGCTTCAGAGCCATAGACGTTCATAGGAGGCTGGCTCCATTCTTCCAGGCTTGAGGTGAGGCAGAACATCATGGCAGAACAGTGTGGTAGAGGGAACCAGCCTACAAGATGATCAGGAAGCAGAGAGAGAAACTCCACTCGCTAGATACAAAATATATGCCCCAAAGCCACATTCCAGTTCCTCCACCCATGCCCTACCAATTCAGTTACTACTCAGTTAATCCCTATCAGAGGATTAAATAACTGATTGGGTTAAGACTCTCATAGCCCAATCATTTCTCCTCTGAATCTTCTTGCACTGTCTCACACATTAGCTTTTGGGGGACATCTCACATCCAAACCATAACACGTATTAAAAGTTTGACATCTGACTTTATGGTGTTTCCAATTTACCCTGAAAGATAATTTAAAAAACAAGACCTTGTTGGAGCAGGGCACCTTGCTAATATTATAAAAAATTGGTGAGAGCAAGAGATTATATCACTGATATATAGGATTTCTATAAATAGTTTTCTCCCCAAATCATTAGAAAAATGTTCAAGAATAAAAAAACAAAATGAAACAAATGGTGGTCCCCAAACTATTTTGAAGGCATGTAGCTTAGTGTAAGCTAAAATATTTTTTCACTCAGTAAGCATCCTCCCCTCAACTTCCCTTTGAAAAAATGCATGAAACTGTACAATAGCAAGAATCAAAGTATAAACTGTATTTTCAAGAACAGAAAAATTTCTGATGCTGAAAGATAGAGTACAAATCAGATTTATTTAGGGACATTGATCACTTAGTTTATAGTTCATTATGAAGATTTCTCTTTTCTATTACGGGAGGAGTCTGCTCCATTTGATGCTACTGTTCCATTTATACCATTTTCTGTTCCTTTTCTTGAAGACCTGCCTTTGGTCACTGTTGGTTTCTTCCTCACAGGTAGTATCTGAAAAGTAGTGTGTTCTAAAAGCATTCTTGATCTCTGATAATAACTATACAATGTCCCAGAGTCATCTTTTGCTCTCTCATACTCTAGAAAGAATCTTCTCTCTAAGGAGACCTGGTGCATTTAATGGATAATAGAATTGAGATACCTGAACCAGGCTATAGAGGGTTGTACATCTGAGCACTTAGGGTAGAAAAATGGGACATGAAGCAATAGGTTAAAGAAATATGTCTTTCCCTAAAACAAATAAACACACACACACACACACACACACACACACACACCCCTTCAGTCAGTGTAAGTATAGGCTCCTCTACAATTAAGAATAAAAGCAATAAAAGGAATAATTGGAGAAAAATACATGTTCTTGCATTTAATGCTAATGTTCTCTTTTTTTGATTTTGAGATGGGATCTTTTTATGTTGCCTAGGTTGACCTCAAACTCCTGGACTTAAGTGGTCCTCCTGTCTCAGCCTCCTGTGTAGTTGGCACTACCGATACAAGCCACCACATCCAGCCTGACATCAGTCCTTCATTTTCATAGGCACTGATGTCATTTATCATGCATAATTTTTGTTTCAAACTCCACTGTTTTAAAAGCCCATGGACAAATTCATAATACCTCTCTCAGCAATATATAATCCAAGATTCACAAAGTCAATGAAATATGTGAGCAAATACAAGAGAGTTTGTGTCTCATGATGTGGGTCTCAACGGAGCAGAGGTAAGGCTGGGAAGGAGGGCTGTTAGATCATGGGGCAGATGCTGCCCCTTGGGGTGGCAGAGGAGCCAGAGCAGCCCTATGGGCATTCTCCGTCTGCTGCAATCCACCCCCCAGCCCAGCCTCTCCCTCTGTCAAGGCAGGGGAAGGGAGTCAGGGAAGGCCAAAGGAGAAATTGGTGTGCAGAAGGCCTGTGGTGCCTGTTAACAAATGCCCAGGTTAAGTGGCACATCAGCACATGAAAATAGGGACGAGAATGTGGGAGAGAAAATGTCATGGGTAAAGGCATGGTGCCTTTGGGCATTTGGTTATTTTGTGTGGCTGGCTGGAGGACCCCTCAAGGAAGGAGGTGGGCAACGGCATTGAAAAGCTTGGCAGGTGTCAAAATACATTCTATGTCATGTATAATAAAAAGAACAAATAAAAAATTTTAAAAAAAGAAAAGAAAAGTTTGGCAGGATGGTGCCCCCATCATGAATGGATTTTTATGCTGTTCTAACAAACTTGGACTTTGCTCTGAAAGAGCAGAGACATGCAGAAGGATGAATACCACATGCCAGACAAGAGATCTTTACTATCTTTGACAAAGCAAAATGCAGAGATTGGATTATGGTCTCTAAGCTTTTACTAACCTGAAAATCTTAAAGGTGATATCTCAATTACAGCAGTTGGTAAAAGAAGTATTTAGGCATTTAGTTTGAGACACTAGTACTTATTCTAAAAGCTCACAAGATGGGGATGTTTCTCAGGAAAACATTCCTCCATTTCTCATCTGGAATTTCCCCCACCCTGTCTCAGCAGCTCTCCTTATTTCCATTTCCTGTTGCCTGGCAAGCAGCCTGGCATTTGGTGAGCTCCCAGTTTCCCTCCAGTAGCAATCCCTCTTCGCCATCCATGTTCTAGCCCCCGGGTTTCCTCCTATCCTTGCTGGGTTGGGGGCTTCCTGTACTGCTTGATCCTCATTGACTCTGGCAGCCACGTGCCTCTGAATTCCTCATGAACTATTTTGCATTCTTTCTGTGATGTGGCCCTCTTTTTTCTGAAGAGTTGTGTGTCCAGTGCTGTAGGCAGAATTGTTAGAGAACCCTTGAGCCTCTCACCTCCTGGCATACAGCTTGTGCATAATGCCCCCTGTCTTGAGTGTGTGTAGAACTGGTGAAGAGGATGGCATATCATGGCCACGATTGGGAGATGATCAAGTCTATCAATAGAGAGATCCATGTGGGTGAATCCTTAAGAGATCAGAGAAATTCAAAGCAGAGATTTTCCTTCTGGTCTTAAAGGTGCAAACAGCATGTTATAGATAGGGTTACATAGTGAGGAATGACCTCTACAAGCTGATATTATCTCTCCACTGAAAGCCAGCAAGAAAGAGGTGTCCTTAGTTCTATAACCATGAGGAACTAAATTCTGTCAACAACCAATGAGCTGGAAAGGGAATCTTGAGTCTCAGATAACATCTTATCTGATGTTATGCTATGGCCAACCTCTTGATTTTACCCTAAGATTTTGAACAGAAAACCCCATGAATCATGCCTCGACCTCTGACCTAGGCAACTGTGATAGATAGGTGTTGTTTTAAACTGCCAGTTGGCAGTAATTTGTTTCAGCAATAGAAAACTAACATATTCAGTCTTCCATGTTAAGACGTAGGACAGAGGACCCTTAATCTTTTCTCTGTTGCTACACCCAGAAGGAACTGGATAAGAAACTATTAGGAGTAGAGGGTCCCCATGGGATGGAGGGGTGTCTTAAGGGGTCCCTTTGATCCTATTCACTTCTGTGGGGAAGCACTAATGCAAAACACAACAGAAAATTAAGGTGATTTTACCTTAATGACCCTCAAATTTTATTCTCCTACCACTTAACCAGCTCTTGGGCAATAAAGTTTCCCTGTCTGGACTGTATGCCATTTGCCACAGATCCCCATTGAGTTGGCCGGTTTGTGTTCCACATAAGAATCAACTTGATATGGCTGAGCTCATCAATACCACACATGAGCTAAATAAATTTATGCCAGGATCATTTGGAAAAATGGAAGAGGAGAGCAGTGCCACAATGATTTTTAGTTGTTTTTAAAACAGTCCACATTGTCATTGATATTGCCACATCATTGGGATTCCAAGTCCTTTTTAGATTTTATATACAGTTATACAATTTTCAAAGAAAATATGATGATCATGTTTCACCATTTCAGCTAAAGTGTCCTTAGAAAGTCAGAACGGATTCTAAATTCAGGGGTCTGTCCTAGGTAGTTCCCGGACAAGCTGAAGCATCCTGGGTTCTTGGAGAACTAGAGGAATGAACATGTCCCATGGGTAATGAATGTCAGTCTCACAACAAGCCTGCTTGCAGGAAGCAAACCTGAAAATAATTCTAAGGAATATTCATAATAGTATTCTAACCCCAACTGCTGCCACCAAGCATCACCCATTTTATGATGGATTTTAAAACATAGCTAAGAAGATAAACTTGCTTCTGGAATAGAAGAAATCCATGACACCCTTCTAAGCCAAGCATTGTTATCTCCTAATGTCAGGTGGGTATGTCTTACAGGATATTGGGTATTTAAAATTGTTACACTTGGAAATGAACACTGTCATTCGCAGAGTTGAAAAGAACTTCTGAGTTCCCTTCAGATGATAAACAGCAAATTCCTCATCCTGTTCCAGGATCTTATGGAAAAGCCACAGCTGGGCTTGGGGCTTTGGCCTTTCTTGAAGCTTGGATGGGGGCAGTGGCTCAGGAATGCCCCCTTTTGAGGCATCTCCCTACCTGTCCCCTTCATAGGTACTATCTACCCAGCATGCCCTCACTTGGTCTTGTGTCCATTACTGCAGGAAGAGCCACCCCCATCCACCCCTGGGACTCAAGCCAGAAGCCTGGCAGCCATCTTGGATTTCCCACACCTGTCCTCTTTACCCTTCAGTTTCCTTCTTAATTATTTCTTACTTCACATGAGACACCATAGTGTGGTGGTTAAATGCAGAACACTGGCATTCTATGTGTTCCACAAATATGGTGAAATCATATTCAGCCTTAAAAAGGAAGGAAATTCTGATACATGATACTTGGATGAACCTTGAGGAAAGTATGCTAAATGAACCAAGCCTGCCACAAAAAGACAAATACTGTGTGACTAGAGGTATTCAGAATAGTCAAAATTGTAGAGACACAAAGTGGAATAGTAGCTTCTAGGGGCTGGGTTATTATTTAATGGGCAGAGAGTCTTAGGTTTGCATTATGAAAAGAGTCTCAGTGCTGATTGGTGGTGATTTTGCCTAACAATATGAACATACTTAATATCACTGAGCTGTCCACTCAGGAATGGTTACCATAGTAAATTTTATGTTATATTTGTTTTATCACAATAAAAATGTTGGAAAACATGAGACAAACTGGTATATATATACAGTGAAGGAAAATATCTGTTATTAATGACAGGTAGACTCCAGGGTATGTGTAAATAAATATTCTGGGAGGCCCAATTGCAAAGTGCAGCTAACATTAAGATGTGCATAGGAGGTGATATGTTTTCACTGGGCAGTCTACAAATAAATGATAAAAAAGACTCGACAGTTCCATTCTTTATTTTGAAATCTTTATTCTGAGTTGATTTCCACGTGATGAAGGTTTTCTTGGCTAGCTGCCTGTCCAGATTGGAGAGGCCCTATAGATCCCTCCTTTCAGATCCTTCCCCTTGGCTGGGGAGAGCTTTCCTTGCAGGGCTATTTTCTCGGATTGCAGTGTTGAGGGAGAGATCATTCAAATTCTTCCCATTCTGATAATTTAAGAAGGAGATTTGGAGCCAGGAGGCAATTTAATCACCAACTTCATAGGGAAAAGCCTCCTGGTGATTTGTTTCTTATGGGGATTCCAAGTTCTGGTTAATCTCCTCAGCTAGCTCTGAAGAAGGAATCTGTTGAGGGATTGCTGGAATCATACTGGCAGTACTTGGCAGGGATTCCTGCTCCTCAAAGGGTTGTATGTCTTTCTGCATGAAGGACACTTTCTTTTTAGAAACAAGTGGCAAAATCCCCTTCTAAATAGAAAACAAAAAAGGTATTAGTTGTTATGGCTTGAATTAGGTATGTCTCCCCAAAAGCTCATGTTAAAGCATGAACTTCTCCAATGTGGCAAGGTTCAGAGGTGGCACCTTTAAGAAGTGGTTGGATCATGAGGGCTGTGACCTCATAGTGCGTTAATCAAATTTGATGGAGTAATCATTTAAATGGACTGTTTGGTGGTAACTGTAGGCAGGTGGGGCAGGGCTGGAGGAGGTGGGTTACTGGAGGCATGCCTGGGACATTATATATTTTGTCCCTGGCTCCTGACACTCTCTCTGCTTTCTAGCTGCCATGAGCCCAGTAGATTTCCCCACCACATCCTCCTGCCCAGAACAAAGGCCTGAGCAGACCATGGACTGAGATCTCTGAAATCATGAGCCCAAACTAAACTATTTCTTCCCTAAGTTATTTGGGTATTTGGTTACAGTGACAATAAAAGCAGACCAAGACACTAGTAGAGCCCTGGAAACACTCTGGAGAATGACAGGAACACAATGTTACTATTTTCATGCCTAGACTAAGAATAAAACTGAAATACAGCTGTCATAGCAAAGTATGTAATCAAATCTGCTAGGATCAAGTGACTCACCAATGATCCAACTGCCTCCAGAACGAAACTCAACATCTTTGAAAGAAAAACAACATGGTCTAGGCTCCCTAGAAAATACCACCTACAATGTTCAGCATACAAATAAAAATTACTAGACATGTGAATAAGTAGGAAAATGTGAACCATAATCTACAGAAAAAGTATTCATTAGTAAGAGACCCCGGAAGGATATAGATGGCAGAATTAGCCAACAAAAACTTGAAACAATTAAAATTTTTCAAAAATTTATGGGGAAAAAAGGACATATTGTGTGAAAGAGTATATCAGCAAAGAAAATGAAAATAATTTTAGAAAGAGAACTAAGCTGGACGTGGTGGCACACATCTGTAATCCCAAACACTCAAGAGGCTGAGGCAGGAGGATTGCCAAGTTTGAGACCAGCTTGGGCAACTTAGTGAGACTCTTAAAATAAAATTTTGAAAAGAGATAGGGGTGTACCTCAGTGGTAGAGCATTTGCCTAGCATGTGTGAGGTCCTGGGTTCAATCCCCAGCTAGTACCACAAATAAAGAAAAAAAAAAAATGGCAGGGACCAGTTAGAAATTCTAGAACTGAAAAGTATAATATCTGAGTTTTCTTTTTTTTAAAGTCACAGAAATCCTAACATAGGATATTGGACATTGCAAAAGAGTGTCAACAAATTTGAAGGCAGATCAATAGAAACTGTCCAAACTGAAGCACAGAAGGGAAAAGATTGAAAAACTGAACAGTGCCCTTAGAGACCTATGAAACAATGTCAAATGTCTAATATCCTTTGATTATAGTCTCTGGCTGAGGTAGGAGTCCTTAGATCCTAAGCCCCATGGGCCATCTCCATCCCATCTTTGCCTAGAAGTCCCAGAGGTTCATTCTACAGTGAACCCTAAGGAACACTGCAGAGAGCTCTGGGTGAAGCACTTGGCCACATGATCTCTAAAACCATTCTAAGACTCTTCTGCAAAGTGTTGAGTCTACGCAGAAAATATCTGTATGGATTTTTAGGAAAATGTATTCTTAAAACGTGAGTGATTTAGATCTTTATAAACAATAGGATTTGCTTTCTGACTTAGAAACAAAATTATGGTTTATGTTGTCAAAGCTCCTCTGCTTAGTGAAGAGAAACCCATACAAGTCAAGCCTCACTGACTCTCTTTGCCTGGACTCCAATGCTACCCACTCTACGGAGCTCTTCTTGATTCCTATAATTGAAAATGATCTCTACCACACCGAGCACTCTGTTTCTGTTCTTCTTTTGACACTTCCACTAGACTAGTATTCAATCTGGGATACTCAAGAAACAAATAATACAGTCTAAGTTGCAAGCAAAGATAGTTCTAAAGGATTAAGGGAAAAAATCTGGCAAAGCTTTAAGTTTGTGCATATAAGCCAATCAGGTAAACCAGCAGGCCTGCTGAAATTTCATGCAACTCTTCCTGGGCATGTTTGAGGCCAGATTTCCCAGCACTAGTGATGCAAAATTTGTAGGTAGCAAGGGGATAGTTCGTAATCCACCTTGAGCCAATTGGGAACCAGAACTTGGCATCTAGTTTTACTTGGTATATGGCTACCTCTTCGCCTTTTATCTCACCCTTTCAACTTCTTTATGGAAATTAATTCAGATCTGAACAATGTAGCTCTCCCAGCTAGGTAGGCAATACTTTCAGCTTTATTTTAGGTCCCTCTTATATTCTTTCTTTTTATTCTCTTCTAGCAAGTGGAATCAATTTCTATAATCACAACTTGCACATGAACTCTTCCCTAAAAGTGAGAATTTGCAGACAGCCCAGGCATTTTCTCTCATTTCCCATCTTCCCTTACAATTCCTTTCCTCCCACACTTGGCAAAAGAAGGGCAAACCCATTGCTTATCAAAATCTTGCTGAGGAGTATTGCTGCAGGGTGCAAAACATCCTGAGTGCAACACAAAGGGACAAAATAGAGGAGTGAGCAAAGTTTTCTTTAATAAAACTACCATAAAATGAGGGTGGAAACTTAAGAGTCCATCATCATGTATTTTTATTTCTATTAGCTGCAAAACATAGTGTTAGAAAATGGTTGGGTTGTCAGTAAGGTGATGGTGACTTCTGCTTAATGAGCCTCACCTCTCCTGCCCCCTCATGACTGCTCCAAGCATGAACCCTTCCTGAGGGACAGCTCCTTAGACCATGTCAAAAAATCACACAAACCACCTTTCTTTTAATTTATTTACATATGTTCAGCCTTAAAAATAAATGTATTCACCACATTCAGTGGCGCATGCCTGTAATCCCAGTGGCTCGGGGAGGCTGAAGTAGGAGGGTCGTGAGTTCAAAGCCAGACTCTGCAAAAGTGAGGTGCTAAGCAACTCAGTGAGACTCTGTCTCTACATAAAATAGAAAATAGGGCTGGTGATGTGGCTCAATGGTCGAGTGCCCCTGAGTTCAATCCCTCATACTCCCTCAAAAAATAAATAAATAAATGTATTGATTATTTATGAGGATGCTGAGCATATTATTATAAATGAAAATAAGATTAATATATTCATATTTTCAAAGTCAGCTTTGGAAACCAGCAAAAGTTAATGACTTGTACAGGATTGTATTAAAGACGTGAATGCACAGGATGTAGTGATAGTTGAAGATTTCAGGTATCAAGCCCGACATCTCCATTAAGTGAATTCTCTGTTTAGGCATCATGTAATTTGTAGAAAGCACAAAATGCAGGGGACATTTTTCAGGAAATTGTAGAAAAGATTGTGAGAGATAAAAGATTTGCTTGTCAGAGGGACAAATACAGAGTTGTTTCAAACTATTCTAAGTTAAGAAATGATGTTCATTATGATAGCTTCAGGGAGGAGGCACCAGATGCTTGACACATAAAGAGAATATAAAAATAAAATACCAAATGATTAATATTATCACATGCATTAAGTATGCATTGATAACAACCATGTTTGGTTTCTGAAAAACATTGAATAGTTTTGAAAAGGGGCTCAAAGGATCTCATGAAAAAAATAATTTGTTCCAGGTGAATAGATTGGTTTAAAAAATCCAGATTTGTAAGCCAGTAACATCAGTGGTATTTCCAGAACCTAATATGAATTTGCCTTTTAACCTTTCCCATTTTCGTTGACAAGAACTGGTTCCTACATAAATGTGTGACGATGGAGGGAAAGTCGGCTAAGGGAGCCTCGGTGTGCTCAGCACGCTGCTGGCTGCCTTGTGGATTTCCTAGAGTCCCTCACTGGGAGGGCAATGGGCCCAGTGCCAAGTTCCCCTTCCTACCTTGTGACACTCTCCACACTGCTGCTGAATCTGAAGCTCTTCTTGTTTCATCATTTTTGCCATTTCCATTTCCCTGAGGCTCTTTTCATATTCCTCCTTCAGCTGGATCTGTTCTTGCCTATTCTGGGGTGATGTCACAGGTTCAAGTCAGGTCATCACCCAGAGGTCTTATAAATGGGCCTGCCCTCCCTGGGTATAGACCTCGACCTGGGCCCTTTAAGCCTATGGAGTTTCTTCCTATAACTAGCTTTAGCCTGCTGGCAGCTAGAGACCCACCAACTCCACAGCTCCTGAGCTGGATCCCCACTCTAGCTGCAGACTCTCCATACTTCAAGGATATCTGGCCTAAGTAATCCTGGGAAGGGGGATGAACCAAGAAACCCCCTGGCCTGCTCCAGGACCCTGCCTTGGATCCCAGCCCCTCTGGGGAAGCTGATCCCTCCCTAGCCACACACGCGCATACACACACACACACACACCTTTTCTTCTTCTAGAGCTGTTTTCCTGTAATGATAAAGCCAGTGAGCCAGGTACTCTATTGGGTCACTGGGCCGAACCTTTGCCAATTCTGCCAGTGCCTGGGGCAAGGAATTTCCAAAACATTTCTTCAGATATTCGGTTTCCATCCTGGGGACCTGTGAAATATCAAAATAGATTCATTCTAACCAACTCAGATTTATTTTAGGATACACAGGAGAGGCTGCTTGCTCTTACCTGTGTTCATCAGCATCCCACTGCTGTGACAAGACACCTGAGGTACCAACACATAAAGAGGGATTTATCTTTGTCTGTAGTTCAGGGTTTCAGTCTATGGGTGCTTGGCCTGTGGTTTTGGGCTGTGGCAAGGCAGAACAGAAGGGCAGGGAGCCTGAGGTGGAGCAGAGAGGCTGTACTTACGGTGGCCAAAAACAAACAGAAAAAGAGGAGTGGCCAGGGTCTCACAATCCCTTTCAAGGGCTTCCACTGGGCCCCACCTCTGGAGGGTTGCACCATCTCCCTATAGCACCACAGGCTGGGGACACTTAAGATCCAAACCATAGAACCACCCTTCTCAAAAGAACCAACAACTGTATACTTGCCGGTAGCGTTTATGTTCAAACAGACTTTTGTTCTAATGCTCTCAAGTTGGACTAGGTCAAACAATAGGTCCTGGGGTCACCAGGCTTGAGAGGAGCTTGATATATGGGAGGTCAAGGTAGCTAAGGCCTTTAACTCACACACATTACCCTGCAGGGAGAAAACAACCAGAACAGGCAGGAGGTCCCTGGGAGGAGCTCTGAGCACTCTGAAAGGTGCACTATTGTGAGGTCAGAAGTGACAGTCTATGACCCAGATAAGATGGGCTCATTTACTTCACAAAGGACCAAGAATCGCCCTGGGGAGGAGCAGAAGGGAAATGTTAGGCCCTGGAGCCATTGCTAACATACAGTTCCACTCTCCAGTTCATAAGCAGAAACCGCCTCAAGCTGTAAACCCCATATTTACTGTTATCCGATTTTATAAGTCAGAAGGAAGGTGGCTCAAGCCAGAAGGTTCAATAGGGAGTGGCCGTGAAGCAGAGCAGGAGGAACACAGTCTCTGGGCTTAGATGGACCAAGTTCCAGTCCTGATGTTGCCACTTTCAGCTGTGTGATCATCAGAAAGTTGCTCCATCTCTGTGAGCCTTGATTTCCTCATCTGTAGAACAAAAATAACTAAAGTATGCACTTCATAAGGAAGAGAGGATTAGTAGAGATAACATACACCTGAGAGGCCCTGGGCCTGGCTCGTATTAGGATTTATTGTTAGCTATTACAGTAGAAGACTGTGCCATGGGACAGCCCAACACGTGGCTTCCTGACCAACTCCGTATTCCTGAAAGTTACATATTTAAATTCCAGAAGAACCCAGGACAAAACAGAGGCTCAGACCCAGCCTTCACATTTTCTGGAGGTGTTTTTTAGTTTGTTCCTCCCTATAACCCTTTCCTTCCATTTTTCAGTTTAAGGAAGGAAAGATAGACAGACATGGAGCTAGAAAGGAAAAGCAAGTGTTTCCCAGCTCTCACGGGCTGCAGGGCCTAGAAGCCAAGCTCTTGAGCAGCAAGAAGAGCCCTGAGCACCAGGAAGTTGTTTTCAAACATCCCTCATCATGAAAAAGGAGTCAGAGCTGCTCAGGAAACCACTGACTCCAAGCCTGGCTCAGGAAAAGCCTAAAGTGCCTGGATCATTCACTGTGCCAGAAAGGCAATTCTAAAGAACCAAAAGATTGGGGACTCTGGAGCCATGTTCAAGTGGCTCCTATTAGCCAAATATGGGACAAGTTGACCACTAAAATAAATAATGTAATAGATTTGTCAACCTAAATAACAGATTCTCCAAAAATTAAGTTTACGTAGGAGTAGCACTACAACAGAAAAACACACCCTTTGGAAAACGTGTGCATCCACGGAGGCTGAGGCCAGGGAGGTGGTGGTTGTCAGTGGCGGTACTGGGGATTGAACCCAGGGGTGCTCTACCACTGAGCTGCATCCCCTTTTACTTTACACTTTGAGACAGGGTCTCTGTATTGCCCAGGCTGGCCTTGAACTTGCCATCCTCCTGTATCAGCCTCCCAAGTTGCTGGGATTACAGGCCTGTGCCACACTGCCCAGCCTTGAGGCAGGTTTACAAAGATAAAATGAGGAGGATTTTATTGGTATTTTGAAACAATAATCCTTGGCCATGAAGAATCAATCAACTAATCTTGGACGGTGTCAGTCCAAGATTAGACTGTGGCTGGGCAGATGTCCTCGCAGAGGTGTTCTCTGGGTCAGGATGCGCTGGTGTCTCTGCAAGGCTGTGGTTCTGGCAGTCTTTGGCCACAGTTCCTGTCATCAGGCACACTTGATGCGTGAGCCCCTGTCCTTCACAGCCTCACAGCCTGATTTATTGCTTGTTTCTTTGGACTTAGCACAAGTGGTTGCATTTTTATTCTGATGTTTCATAAATTATAACTGAGAATAAAATGTATCCATGAGTCCATACCAGAACAAACAGATGAATGGGGGGAAAAAACTAAATTCCTTCGCAGAGTAGAATGCTGATTAATATATGTGGAAAGAACAATGGAATTTTCAAAATTGATATTTTATAACCATCATAGTGTAACTCAATCAAGCTGGAATAATCCAGGAGTGCTAAAACACATCATCAATGGGTGAATTAATATTAGTTTATTTTATTAAATTTTTTTTTGTACTGGGGATTAAACCCAGGGGTGCTCTACCACTGAGCTACATTCCCACCCCTATTTACTTGGAGACAGGGTCTCCCTATGTTGCTGACGGGCTTGCTAAGTTGCTGAGGCTTCAATCCTCCTGCCTCAGCCTCCTGAGTTGTTGGGAATAATAGCTGTGCACCATTCTGCCTGACCAGGTAAACAAATATTTGATAAGGAACAGGATATTTACATGGTCCCAATGTTTCTTCCCACAAATTATGTATTAATTTTTCCAGAGGGAAATATAGAAATTTTGCAGTGGTGCAATCCGGCCAATAAAATCTTAACCAAGTGATCAACTGAGTATCACCAGTGAAGGAAGAAAGTGATATTACATGCCTCCTGATGGGATGCCCTTCCTATGGAACATGATGTAGTTCTGTGGAGTCCTATTTAAATGTAAAATTAAATCCAACTCAGGAAAACATCAAGCAAAGCAAATTGAGAAACAGTCCACAACCAGACTACTCTTCAAAATGCCAAGGTCATGAAAAAAATAAAGATAGGGAACCAATAGAGATTAAAGGGGACAAAACTGCCATAAAAACTTCATGTAACACAATTCTAGGTTGTATCAAGACCAGAAAAAACAATTCTGTAAAAGATCTTGTTAGAGCCAGGCGCGGTGGCCCAAGCCTGTAATCCCAGCACTTAGGGAGGCTGAGACAGGAGAATCACGAATTCAAAGCCAGCCTCAGCAATGGCGAGGCGCTAAGCAACTCAGTGAGACCCTGTCTCTATGTATAAAAACACAAAATAGGGCTGGGGATGTGGCTCAGTGGTTGAGTGCCCCTGTGTTCAATCTCCAGTACCAAAAAAAAAAAAAAATCTTGTTAGAAAAATTGGATAAGTTAAATGCAAACTGTAGCTTATGCAGTAGAATTTATTAATGTTCTTGTGAATAATTGAAATTTGAGTGAATAATGGCTCCCAAAGGTCTCTGTGTTCTAATAACTGAAACATGAATATGTTACTTTATATGACTTTGGAAACATGATTAAATTAAGCATTTTGAGATGGGGAGTAGATTATCCAAGTCAGTATAATGTACTCACAAGGATCTTTATAAGACAGACCAGCAGGGTCAGACAGCAAGGGCAACGTCGTCATGAGAGAGCAGAGGGAGAAGAGGTGATGTTATCCGAGCCAGGAGCCAGGGGCGGACTCTAGAAGCAGGAAAAGACAGGGATGGATTTTCCTTCAGAGCTTCCAGAAGCTTGCTGACACTTTGCTTTTAGTCCTGACTCACTTTGGACTTCTGACCTCAATAACTAAAAGAATAAATTTGTGTCACTAAGTTTGGTGTGGGGATGTAGAGTGGGAATGGGGGTAGGTGGTGTCTCTGTCAATCTGTGGCCCAACTGAACTAAAGAATAAGAATAAACCATCTTCTGCACCCTTTCACTCGATGTGGTTTGATGACAAATGACCAGTGGGACTCTTATCACCTGAGGGCTTTGTGGAAATGTAGATTCTCAGGTCCCACCCCAGACCTACAGATTCAGAATCTTCAAGTGATTTGTACCCACAGATCCACCTTGTCCCTGCAGAACTGTCCTTCCTAGGAGGCAGAGTCATCACCTCTGCATTCCCAGGATGACTCTCCATTCTCTGGTCATTGGGTGGCTGCCACACTGCTTAGGTGTGACAAACCCTACTGGAAGAACTTATCCCCTGTGTTTGGCACACAGTGGGTGCTCAGTAAATATGTGTTGACTTAGTGACAGCTCTGATGCATGTAGACCCAGATTAGAGCTCCTGCACTTACTACTCAACCAGCTTTTATTGATACCTCTCCTACCAGGTAATGCCACACTCATAAATTAAAACAGAACCTGGGAAGTTGGCTTGGTGGTGCATGCCTGTGAACTCTCAGACTCTATGGAGGCTGAGGCAGGAGGATCACAAGTTGGAGGCCAGCCTGGGCAATTTAGTGAGATCCTGTCTCAAAAAATAAAAAGAGCTGGGGATGTAGCTCAGTGGTAAAGCACTCCCAATCCCGCGAAAACAAAGACAAAACGGATAAACAAAAAATCGACATGGGAAATGCTAGCAGAGTATTCTGCACATACGACTGGGCCTGGGAAGAGTGAAATCGCTAGGGTCCGAAGGTCACCAGCAAGTACAAAGGTGCGGAGGCGTGACACTGCCAGACAACGGAGCTTGAAGCGAGTCTACCGTGGGCTGGGGTCTCCTGCCTTCTAGGACAGACAGTCCCTCAGGGTTCCTTCCTTAAAGTCCGCTGCCCCTTCACCTCTCCCACATAGAGCCGGCATACTAGTCAGGTCCGATGGCTCTTTTCCGCGAACGCTTGCTCCTAGCTTCTGGGTGGCAAGCCACCTCTGCTCTCCCCCTCCGCGCGCCCCGAGTTCTACGCGCGCGACTCTCCCCTGAGGCGCGCGTTCCCGCTCCGTCCCCCAGAGCGCACGCTCCACTCACTGTTCTGCGCACCCCTTCCGTGGCGGACGCCGGCTCTGGCCGCAGAGGGGTGCGCTCGTTGCCTAGCATCGGGACGCGATTTGCAGACTGGGATAGGCGCATGCGTCGTGTGCGCGCACCAAGAAGGGAGGAACCCTTTTCTCAAAACGGTTCTTCTGCCCTAGCAGAGGCGGTTCTCGCGGTTGGACTTTGAGAGCGGCATAGGCCTCACCCACAAGGCGGAGGGAGAGTTGGTTCGCTCCTGGGAGCTCCGTGGGTTGCCCGCTCCTCCTCCTCCTCCCCAGCCAGCCGTCCTTTCCCTCCCCTTCCCTCCTATTTTTTTCTCTCGCCTGTCTAGTTTCCCTTTTCCTTCCTTTCCCTCTCCTTCTCCTTTCCCTCTCTCCTCTTTTCTCTCCTTCTCCTCCCCTCCTCTCCCCACTAGCAGGACCCTGGGGCCTGGGAAGAGCCCCTTCTGCAGCTCCAGATAGGAAAAATGACCTAAACGCCCCAGGGTGATGGCTGCCAGATAAAATACTGCAAGCCTATGTAAATTTGAATTTCAGATAAACGGATTACTTTTTAGTAGGAAAAGAGTATAAAAGTTGTTTATTGTTTCTCTGAAGTTCAAATGTAATTGAACCAGCTGTTTTTATTTAACTTTGGTACCCCTGCCTGGGTCCCTTCCCTTCTTATTCAGCTGCCGGCCCTCTCCCAGGCTGGCCAGGGAACCTCCCTCTGCAGCAGCTTCTTCAGGCCAGAGACATCTCTTCCTGTAGGAAGGGGTTTTAGTAGCCTCGGTCCCAAGTGGTGCATATAAAAACAACAATACTTAGCGAAGGAGAGATGGGTAGGTACTATTGTAGGTTAATGGACAGGGACCAGATGTTAAATGAGAGGATCAACAAGCATCCCTCAGGTCCCACGGATAAGGCTGTGCAACTAACTCCCAGCAATTCCAGACAGATCGCCACTTGGCCTACTGTTAGGCCAGAGGTTCTCCCTAACGACATAGTCCCCTTTCCACGTTTTATCCTTCGGGAGCAGCAAGAGGACTCTTCCCTTTTCATGTTACTCACTTCAAATGGCAGGAGATGTCTATGTAGTATTGCTTTTTGAATGGATCCCACTAAAGAAGCACAGTGAGGACTGTGTTCCAAAATCAGTAGCAATAATGCTTTTCTCTGTGTGAACAGAACACTAATGCCAACTAGATAGGAAATCAGGGTCAATTTTGAGCCACTTTTCTGTTTTCAGTTTTGAGTTTTTTAGGACTACATTTATGCGTACACACGTAAGCCTTCATTTCCCTGCTTCTGTTGCTAATGCAAAAGATGGCATGTGTCATTTCTGCACCTTGTTTTTCACTTCATACTGTATTCTAGGGAGCACTTCTTGTTTTAGAGAGCATCCTTCTTCTCTTTTATGTCTGTCTGCACAGGAATCCAGGGTGCTATATCTCATGGATCCCTATTTTATGAACATATGAATGGTGTTCCAGCTTGATTATGGTAAATGATAATGCAAGTAATTATGTACATATTCCATTTTATATTTTTGCTATCATTGAGATAGGATTGAAGAAGTGAGATTGGTGCGTCAAACACATGCCCTTTTCTAGGTTTTGCCAATTCCTCTTGCACTAACATGACAGAAGAAAAGCACTGGGTCCTATGGATGGACCTCAGGATGCAGTGTTTCTGAAATTTTATGCAAAATGCTAGTGCAGTTGTCCAGGGAAGGACCCGGACACACTGGCATTCTGTCCACTGTCAGTTCTGAGGCTCTTCCTTCTGTTTATTGCCTTGTGAATTTTATTGTCCTTTCAGTAAATTTGAAATTAGCTCAGATGTTGCCCCTAAGAGAAGCTCTCCATGACTTCTCTGACTTGGTCAGATCCTCTGACTGTCTGCTCTTTGCAGCACTTATTTGTATTTTAATTTTGCATTTATTGATTTGACTATGTGGTTAGCATTGGTCTTCTCTACTCATCTGAATGCTCCATAAAGGCAGAGACAGGTTTGTTTCTGTTGGTCAAGCTGCTCTAGTGTGTTATAATGGGCTGTGTGGCTTAAACAGCATGCATTTGCTTCTCATGGTTCTTGAGACTGGGAAGTCCAGGGCACTGGCATTTCTGGCATCTGGGGAGGGCCCACTTCTGAGGTCCGACATGGCTGATAGTTCATAGTATTTTTTTCTGCCAGAGAGCAGAGAGTAGAGCAAACTTTCCGGTAATCTTCCTATCAGGGCATGAATTCTGTGGATTAAGAGTTTCACCCTCATGACATTATCACTTCTCAAAGACCCCACTTCCTGACACCATCACATTGAGGGTCAGGATTTCAATGTATGAGTTTTGGTGGGACACAGACATTCAGGCAGTTTTATATAACAGTTTTATGTTCCTAATACCTGTTGTGGTACTTGATATGTAATAGGTACTGAGTACATACTTGTTGCATAACTAAATAAGTTTAATGAGATTCTCAGAGGAGCCTAGATGTCATAAAATAAGAAGAGTAATTTGAAGGTGATCAGATTTTTCTTTTCCCCAAAGGACCTGAGATGTAGTAGTAGTCACATTTTTTTCTTTTCTAATTTTTTTAAACAGGTCTAAGATTATTGCTGTCTTTATAACTGAAAATCCTGGGGCCAAGTGGGAGAATGGAGAAATTCACTTGCCGTCATGGATAGACAGTTGTGTCAACCCTGTGATTAAGACACTCTCCAAGGACCTAGAGGAGCTTGTCTTTTAGAGGGAGGACAGATATGTACATACACACAGGGGTAACTCTTAGGGCTCTGTGAGCTGCTTGGAGAAAGAGGAACTGCCTTGAGTTGCATGGGAAAGCTCAGGATATGGGAAATGACCTATGTCTATCAGGTGAGGAGATATGTTTCAAGTTGAGAGGAAGGGATCATCCTCATGTGCAAGAGTCAGGGTGATGGAAAGACAGAAGGTGTGGTCAGCAGAAGTGAAGGGTGATGGAAAGGCAGAAGGTGTGATCAGGATGTTCAGTGGAGTGAAGCCCAGGGTGTGCTAGGGGCAGAAGAGTTGCCTGGAAGCAAACCTGAAAAGAAATTTGGGGCCAGATTGTGAGGAACCTGTTTTCATCAGCTTTGTGTTGCTTTGACCAAAGGTCCTGACAAAAACAAAGTAGAGGAGGAACAGTTTATTTTGGCTCATGGTTTCAGAGGTTCAATCCATGGTCAGCCAACTCTAGTTCTCAAGTGAGGCAGAGCATCATGGTGGAAGGGTGTGGTAGAGGAAAGCAGCTCAAGACCTGGCAACCAGGAAGCAGAGAGAGAGAGAGCTCCACTCACCAAAGACAAAATATAAACCACAAAAGCATACCCAAGTGACCTGCCTATTCCATCCACACCCTACCTGACTACAGTTACCACTCAGTCAGTCAGCATAAATGGATTAATCCACTGATTAGGCTAAATTTTTCATAATCGAATCATTTTACCTTTGATCATTCTTGCATTGTCTCACAAACACCAGCTTTGGGGTGACATCTCATAATCTAAACCATAATATAGCTTTGTATTCTATTCTTTGGAGGCTGAAATTTTATACTCTTAACCTTAAAAATACTTCTTTTTTTTTTTTGGTGGTGCCGGGGTTTGGACTCAGGGCCTTTTGCGTGAGAGGCAAGCACTCTTCCAACTGAGCTGTATTCCCAGCCCTCATAGATTTTTTAATGTTGAGACGATTTGTAAAGATGCCATATATGGCTTAGGAGGAACATCTTAGTAGAGTCTGGGGAAGGGCCCTAGAATTGAGAGGTGGGTACCAACTCTTTAATCGGAACTGTCCATTCATGCTCTTTTTGCCTGGACTTCCTCATTTGTACGGTGGGGAATCACAACACCCAATTTTTTAGGTATGTTGTGAGGATTAAATGCATCAAATATTGCTTGGCATAATGTCATCTTACAGTCAATAATGATGGTATCCCTTTCTGTCTCATGTGCTAAACTTAAAAGCCCTTCAGGATTTTTAACTATTTTAGCTGCAATGATTTCAGAACAGCCCTTTTGGAAGTCATTAGAAGTTTCCTAGAGGCAGCTTGCTTGTGCCACCCATACTGGGAAGTTCCCATGTTTGGTGATAGGGTAGAGTGCTTTGTTGGCCTCATTGACTTTATTCCTATTGTACTGTAACTGAAAACCTCATTAATATAAAACATTTATTTTTTAGAGGTTTTTATTTAGGCATTAGAAATGGAGTCATCATATCTTCAAAAGCACCTTGGAATGTGTCTAACTCAAGGTCTTGCAGAAGTGGCAAGAGTGCGCCCAACGGATCCAATAGAGTATTTAGCATTGTGGATTTACAAGTATAAGGAAAATTTAGCCATGGAACAACTGGTAAGTATGAATCTCCTTTTAGGAAATAAGAAGTGTAAAATAATGGGTTCAATTTTTTTTAAAGTTCCATGTGTTAGAAATAACAAATCAAATACATGTTCAAAAGTGGGTGGGAAAGGCAAACAATTTCTTCTGCCAGAAGGGCACGCTACTGGAACCTGGCTAGCAAGTGTACCTGGACAGGCAGTCCGCAGGTTTATACACCTAATGCAGCACTTCCCTTCACTGTGACTGGAGGACTCGGGGGTACAATCTATGCGACTGGCTAATTTTAAAATTGGGGTGGGCAAAAGGGAAGGACTACAATTTGACCCAATTAAGGCTGAATACTTTAGTCTGGAAATGGACCACCAGACTTTCTATTTCTCACACATTATTTCTAGTGTAAATATAGTATGTGGTATAAAATTATACACAAAAATAACATGTAAAAACATAGGAGAAAAATACCCAAAGAAGACGTCTGTTGACAATTTTTTTGGTATTTTCTTCTACAGGTAGTCTTTTTTCTGCACGTTTGCCTGTAGATTTTCTTTTTACATACCTGTGGTCATTCTCAATGTATACTTTAAATTTTGTGCTCTTTGTTTATATAAAACACACATCCCCCAAATTACTGTATCATTTATAAATGGATGGACTATAATTTGCTTGCCCCTTTTCCTATTGTTGGTGAAGTTTTCAAGATCATTTTTGACAAATTGGTCTCTAATGAGTCATGTGCTATTGCTTTTGACCATGCTAGAGGCAACAGGAAATGGTGGAGTTGGAGCATGAAAGAGAATTGGCTCGGAAGGAGCAGGAAATGATGGAGCGGCTCAAGGCAGAGGAGCTCTTGTTGCAGCAGGTGAGGAAGGACGGGAGCTCCGGTGACTGGAATTAGTGGTGTCAACTTCAGTAGGTCGGCCACAGCCCAAACAGTGGCAAACTCCCGGGCTCTGGCCACTTGTGTTATTAGGATGTGGCTTCCTAATAGCTCCATCTTGCTGCCCCTGTGCATCCTTTTTGCTGCAGAAACAGCAGCAATGCAGTCAGGAAAACTCAGAGTGTGCTGTGGTGGAAGCCCAGGGGAGAGAGCAGGACCTGAATGGTCTACCATGCCTACTGTTGAACTGAAGAGTGTTACTTCATGGCCACTGGCAACCGTGGCAGGAGCAGTGTGGTGCTGGGTGAGGGTGGGATACAGTAAGGGAGATGGAAAGGGAACATAATGTTTTCAAGGATAGTTTCAGGGGAAATGGTTTTTTTGTTTTGATTTAGAAACAGTAGGTAGAGAAGCTGACATCAGGAAACTGGATGATTCAGAGTCAGCTTCCCCTGGAGACAAGAGGAGATGAGGTCTGGAAGATGGTGAGGCAGGTAGAGGGCACTTCTTTGATTATAACTGAGGGACAAAGGAGAAGAGAAGCACATGTGGGTTTCATGGCACAATGTTGGAATCAGTTTCTGTGTGACTGTTTCCATCTCTTTGAAGCGGGGACCATGACCACCTGCCAAGATTGAGTTGGCAAGTGGGAATTTGAACTGTTGAAGGAGTGGCTTTGGGGAATGGAAGAGAGAGTTGACCAAGGAAACTTAGCATTACAGATGGAGTATTTCTAACCAAAAAAACAAAACAAAACAAAACAAAAACCAAAAACCAAAAGCCAAAAAAACCCCACCAAAACCAAAACCAAAAAAACCCAAAGAACAAAAACAAACCAAAAACAAACAAACAAACTAAAACCCTAAATCTGAAATGCTCCAAACCTGAGAAATTTTAAGGGGCAACATGAGACCACATCATGAAATTTTGTTTCTTGTCCAAAATCATTTTCAAAAATTATATGAAATTACTTTCAGGCTATGTGTATTAGGTGTATATAAAATATAAATTAATTTTGTGTTAAGATTTAGGCACTATGCACAAAATGTATTGTTATACATAAGCAAATATGTCAAAATTTAAAAAGAAAAACTCCAAAATTTGATATAATTTTGGTCCCAAGCATTTCTGATAAGGGATACTCAGCTGGTACTTGGTAGCAGTTGATGGATGACCACGTGTTCACAGTGGTGACCTTTGGTTTGGATGTGTGATTATGTGATTTCCCTACTTAGTGAAAGCACAGAGGAGGCAGAGCCCTTGACTAAAGTGGGCCTAAGGTAGCAGGAGTGGGGGCTGAATACACTGGTAAGGGAATGAGTGAAAGAAGACCTCAAGACGTCTAAGATGGACAGCTCCAGAGTGGCCTCTGAACTAACAATTTATAGAGAGCTTCTGAATTAAATGTAAGCCACTTCTATAGTTCCACCACAGAGGACTTCATTTTAGAGTCTCAGGTCTACACATCTAAAAAAGGGAAAAAAACCCACTTCTTGGATGTGTGGATAACAAGAAAAACAAACTAGGAAACAGCTTCTCTGCTGAATCCTCCTTGATGCTGAGATAGACGTGTCCAGGTGCCAAGGTGTCTGGATGGCTAGGGCTCTTGAGAACTTTGTTGTTCTGAGTCTTCACCCTCAGTTGTTTGGCTTACTCTTGAGGGGAAGCAGCAGCGTATTGAGTTGGGTGTCAGACTATCATCCAAACAGGCCAGGCGTCTCCTCTAGCAGTGGTAATTTTGGGGATCCATCCTTCTCTGACTGCTTCTATGGCTAGTATCTGCCCCCTGTCTATCAGAATGACAGGGATTCTCACTAATTATCCTCCCCAAGTCAATTATGTCACCATGGGAAGATACTTAACTCTCTTTGACTCATATACTTTATCTTACTTAGATAAAATTTGGCAATTAAAAAAATTAATAAAAAAATAAAATTTGAGAATTCAAAAAAAAAACTGTAAAGATAATATCCCACTTAGTTGGATTTCAAACTTAGTGTTCCTTATCATCAAAATTGAAAGTGTTAGTGCTGATCTTTCATCTTTCAAATTGTCTTTTCACACAGATAGTTACTGTCAAATAGTGATATAATCCCGTGTGCCTGTAGTTTAAATTGAGCATATTTATCTCTTAGAAGGCATTTACAGAATCCTATTAGATTTTTCTCCTGATATTTGCCAGATGAAGTCTGGTAGAAGCTTCTTAATGGCATAGTTAAGTGAATTTTGAAATATGAGAATTTCCTTTGCACCTACACTGTGGTCTAATGAGTACTCTGGAGCTGTAGTTTGAGATTGGGAAACAAATCCAAGCCAATCTTGGATGAAGAAGTGGGAATGGAGATGTGATTTCTCATTTCAGTTTCTGGAGGTACTGGAAGTATATAATACAGGTTGACATTTTTTGTGATTCAAGCAACATGAGTTGTTGAAATGACATTGCTGCAGTGTAAGTTTCACACATGAGTGTTGTTTGTTTTATAATTCATAGGTTGAATTAAGAAACATTATCAAGAAATTCAGTCATTTAATATTTGAAGTGATGGTTGAGGGTGATTCTTCTCATTCCAAAAATTTACAAATTTTATGCCAATAACCTATCTGTAATAGAAATGCCATTTATGATAGCATCAAAAGAATAAAATATGTAGGAATAAATTTAACCAAGAAAGTGAAAGATCATACACTGAAAATTGTAAAACACTATGAAAAAAATGAGGACGGCACAAATAAATGGAAAGACAATCCTGTGTTCATGGATTGAAACAATTATTATTGTTAAAATGTCTATACTGCTTAAAGTAATCTATAGTGTCAACTTAATACAGATTTGGAACCTATTAAAATTCCAACAAACCTATTCACAGAATTAGAAAAAAAAGATTCTAAAATTCCTGTGGAATCACAAAAGATCCCAAATAGCCTAAGTAATCCTGAGAAAGAAAACAAAGTTGCAGACGTTATACTCCTTAATTCCAAATTATGTTACAAAGTTACAGTAATTAAAACAGTATGCCACAGTGTAAAAATAGACACATAGATGACCAATAGAATAGAATAGACAACCCCCAGATATGCCCAAGTACATATGGTCAACAAGGCCTGCAAGAAGACACACAAAGGAGGGATAGTTTCTTCAATAATTGATGTTTGGAAGACTGGAATCCAACATGCAGAAGAATGAAATGACCCTTCCTTTTCTTGCACAATACACAGAAGTCAACTAAAAATGGATTAAAGATCTTAAGACCTGAAACCATAAAACTCCTAAAAGAAAACAGCGTGAGAAAATCTCTTTAAAATGGGTCTGGCAATGACATTTTGCATAGGACACTGAAAACACAGGTAACAAAAGCAAAAATAAACAAGTGGGACTAGATAAAACTAAAATTCTTTCTGCATAGTGAAAGAAACAGTCAATAAGATGAAAAGGCAGCCTGTGGGTTGGGAGAAAATATGTGTGAATCATATATTTGATAAAGGGTTCATAACCAAAATATATAGGAAGCATAACTCGGTAGCAAAAAATTAAATAGCCAAAATTAAAAATGTGCAAAGGTCCTGAATAGACATTTCTCTAAGGAAGCCATAAAAATGGCAAAGAGGCACATGAAAAGGTGTTCAACATCACTAGTCATCAGGGAAATGCAAGGCAAAACCACTCTGAGATATTACCTCACACTTGTTAGGATGGCTGTTATCAAAAAGAGAATAGAGCAAGCATTGCCAAGGGTGTGGAGAAGCAGCAATGATTTTGCACACTCCTAGGGAGAGTATAAATTAGTAGAGTCAATATGGAAAAGAGTATGGATGTTCTTCAAAAAAATTTAAAAAATGAACTTAGCAGTCCCCTTTCTAAGTGAATATCCAAAGGAAATGAAATCAGCATCTCAAAGAGAGGACCTACACTCCCACGTTCATTGCAGCATTTTTCAGAATAGGTAAAATGTGGAAGAAAATACCTACTATCAGATGACCAGATAAATTCATATATAGGAATATGCATGTATGTTTTTTATATATGTGAATTGTGTGTGTGTGAATTACATATAAGTATATGTAATTTAGCTTTAAAAAGGAACATCCTGCATTTGTGACAGGATGAACCTGGAGGACATTAAGTCAAATAAGCCAGACACAGAAAGAAAAAAATGCTGTATAAGCTCTCTTATATGTGGAATCTTTTTTTGTTAATGTTGAATACATAAACACAGAAGAGTGGTACCCGAGGTGGGGTATGTGAGGTGGGAGGGGAAAATGGGAGGATGTACATCAAAGGGTACAAAGCTCAAGATGAACTAATTTAGAGATCTATGGTCCTGGATGAGGACTGTAGTTAACAATATTGTATTGTTCATGGAAAATTTTCTAAGATGGTAGATTTCAGGTACTCTTACCCTCCACCTCCCAAATAGCAACCAACTGTGAGATGATGGATATATTAAGTTCTCTACCATTAGTAATTATTTCTGTAGATATATGTATATGAAAGCATCATGTTGTATGCCTTAAATTTACATCGTAAAACATTTAAATCTTGGATCTGAGCTAAAAAATTCACAATAAACATTACAAGCTGGGCGTGGTGGTGCACGCCTGTAATCCCAGCACTTAGGGAGGCTGAGACAGGAGAATCACAAGTTCAAAGCCAGCCTCAGCAACAGCGAGATGCTAAGCAACTCAGTGAGAGATGCTGTCTCTAAATAAAACACAAAGTAGGGCTGGAGATGTGGCTCAGGGTTTGAGTACCCGTGAGTTCAATCCTCGGTACCAAAAAAAAAAAAAGATGTTACCACTGTTAAGCCTCAGAACTGCTGTGTTGTGGGACAAATCAGGATATGTTTATCTTTATTTTGGACAAAATTACAGAACTGATGATGGTTAAGTATACAAGAGTGGGCCCATCATGGTGGCATATGCCTATAATCTAGGCAACTCAGGAGGCTGAGGCAGGAGGACCACAAGTTTGAGGCCAACCTCAGCAACTTAGCAAAACCCTGTCTCAAAAACAAAACAAACGAACAAACAAAAAACAGGCTGGGGAATGTAGCTAAGCGATAAAGCAGTAAAAATAAAAAGTTCACAATAATGGATGAAAGTCACTGATGACAGTACTGGCTCAATAACCTGAGAGATCCAAGTATTTTCTATAGAGTAGCTTTCCATACCTACGTGTCTACCAAGCCTTTTACTACACATGTATTTTAATCATTTTTAATTACAACACATGAGACTTCACTTCAGGTTGTATATGTGTTTGTGTTTTTCAACTTTTTTGGAAATATTCTTACCTATAAGTGTTCCATGAATACTGTCCATGGAGGCTAATTTCATTCCAAACAGCATCAACAGCAACTGGGCAGTGTTGGGAACATGTGTCTGCTTATCAAACACCAAGGAAAAACAAAGTCATTTGCCTGTTTTTTTAATTGACTGTCAATATTATTACCAACATCAACTCTGCACAACTCTTCTCACCAAAAGACTAATAATCCAACAAGTTTTGTTTTTTTTTTCCTGGACACACTTTTTGGCCACTGAAATGAAATGAGTTTTAATAACTCACTGCTGGCTAGTGTCATTCTTGCTTTTATAACAAATGAACTACTTGGGAACTTACATTTTTTGTAATCTTACTTTCATTTATAATTTTGGTGAGGAAATTCTGCTGTGGCAATTCTGTTTTAAATTTTCTACTTTTTCTGACATTTGCTTTCACGTGAGCTCAGAATACCATGGTGAGGTTTTAGAGTGGTAATGCGGAGGCTTACTGTATTTTAGCATAATGTTACTGTATAATGGAAACCATATTTTGCCATTCCATTTGATAACAAAATAATCCACAGTCCATTGTGCCTTAAATGCACAACATCCAAAGTTCATTTCTTCTCTTGTTTTGACATGATAGACACAATAATTTTTAAAAATACCCCAGCCCCTCAGATAATCTTAAGATTTTTCTCACCCATTGTTTTATACCCAAGTTTCGACTACTTGAAGATCCATCTATGCTTAAAGAAGTTTTATCTGAAAAAGCTTTCACAATTGCATTTGTAGCTTCAAGATAAATAGAAAATGACTTGATTTTTGTATAAATTGTAATTCCTACAATTAGCAATTAAGTAAACTTCCCCTTTTTTGTGCTTGAGGAAATATTTATAGAAACTATTATGTGGCTGTGACTATTTATTTATGTAAGTTTCTGAAATTTAGGTATGTATAAATGAAATTACCTTGGGTCATTTAAGAGTGGTAGAATATTTTCTTGGTGATTAATCAGGCTGTAATATGACTTCTATATTTCTGAATATTCAGCAACAGATGGCATTACAAATGGAGTTGGAAATGCAAAAAAAAGAGAAAGAGAGACTAGAAGAACTTCAGAGAACTCAAGAACAATTAGAGAAGGTAATTTGAAATTTTATAAATATGTTTACTTAAAATCTTTTAGAATCCTCAAACTGTTTCTGGATATCATAGCAGAAAGACCATGGGATTCATTGTCTAAAGACCTGTCACACTTTAGCTGTGTGACTCAAACAAGTCTCATCACCTTTTTTTTTTTTTTTTTTTTTTTAAATATTTTGTTTTTTTAGTTGTAGATGGACACAATGTCTTTATTTTATTGCTTTGTACGTGGTGCTGAGGATCGAACCCAGGGCCTCACGCATGCGAGGCAAGCGCTCTACCACTGAGCTACAATCCCAGCCCTCTCATCACCTTTTCTGTCTGTTTACCTGTTTCAAAGAATAGGGCTAGAAACATAATATTATGAGCAATATCTCACTAGATTATTGTGAGGATCAGGTACAGTCATGTATGTGAAACTGCTTTGTGAGCAGCAAAGTTTTCTAATTGTGACATTATGTCAACATTTTTGTCAAGAGCTAGCTGTTCTCAATGGAATTTTACTCAGTCATAAAGAAGAAAGAAATAATGGCATTTGCTGGTGAGTGGATGGAAATGGGGAAAATCATGCTATGTGAAATACATCAGACACAAAAAATCAAGGGTCAGATGTCTTCTCTCATACGTGGAGGCTAGAGCAAAATAAGGGAAAGAAGGTAGGGGAGGGGATTGGATATCATGAAGATGTAGGGAAGATCAGTGGAGTAGAAGTAAAGAACTAGAGGCAGGGGAAGAAGGGAGGGAAAGGGGAAGAAATATGGAAGGAATCTAACAGAATCATGTTAGATACATATATAAACATACCAAAGGGGAATTTTACCTTTATATACATATGTAGAAAGTACCAATCAAAAATAAATGAATAAAGAAGTGAAAGGAAGATCAGTAGAGTAGAAGAAGGAAAAAGGAGGGAGAAAGGGAGGAAAAGGGGTGGGGGGATTGAAATAAAATTTCTTGTATGTATAATTTTGTCAAAAGGAACCCAAATACTGTTTATAATTACAATGATCTAATAGCAACAACAAAAAACTAAATGTAGGAAAAAAAAGAGAGCTGACCATTACTGATTATGGTAGCTGATACTGGAAGTTAAGTTTGTTCAAACATTGAAACTATTATGATCTCTGAGAGAGCAGCATGTCTGTTTTCTTCATGTTAAATAGATTAACAATAATTTGCATTTTAAAATACGTTTATATGGATTTGCATGTCTTTTATTAAAATAAATTGTGCACAACTTATTTTTTCATTTCAAGCCTGTCTTTATTAATTGTATCTATAGAATGTCAAATGTCCAGTTTAACTAATATTTCCTGGTTGATGAGACATAAGTATCATACAGACCAAACTTCTGAATGACTGAATTTATAGCTACTATCTCTTACTCAAATGTTACTCCCACATTGATTCCATAATTAAAACTGAGATCAGAAGCACGTTTTATAGATTATGTCCAACATGTTTATTAATGAATTAAGTGAGAGCATCACTATTTAAAGGGATTTTTAAAAAAGTGTCACGAATTAACTGAATCAAAAAGATGACATTTTGAAGTATACATTTAAGCCCCTCTCCATAGTCATATAAAATACAGATGCAGATGTTAAGTTAGTCTGTGTAGGAGGAGCCCCTGGATATGCACATAGGTACACATACATACAAGCACCCCCTTTTTCTTCAGCTAAGTTAGTGACCAAGAATGGAAAGAGAAAAGCAGGACCATTTCAAGGCAAGTGCTCTGCCACTGAGTTACAGCCCCATCCCCAAGCAGGACCATTTCAAAATACAACAATTAAAATAAGGGATTTTAAGGTATTTTTTATTGAGGTGAACTGATGGCTCTGTGTGAATGCCTCAAAGTCTATAGGAGGGAACATCTTGTGACCCCAGATGGTCACACCCATGTTATTTCACTCTATCCAGGTATCAGCAGCCTGTGCAACCAGAGTCATGGTAATTTTAATAATTCATATCCTCTCTGGCTTATCATCCTTCATCTCTCCCCTGCAAAGTACCCTTTGCCTCTCCCATTTCTCAGAGACCAGTCCATTCATGTTCTTTATCCTGGCCTTATTGTGATTACAGATGCACAATTAAACTATCATTATCAAAAGGAAGTTAGTAGGAAGAATTGGAGAAAGAGTTGTACACTTAGTACTGTGTAGAACTCTGATACATTTGGGCCTTCCAGACTGTTGAGAGAAAGAGAATCAAATGCTGCCAGGGCCCTCACTTTTTCTGTTCTCTGGTTGCTAGTTCCAGTCTCTCTCACGATGCTGGTTTGCAGCACTTGAGTGAGAAATGGGGTCTTTAATGGTTTCTGAGTTTCACGTGTGGCTCATACCATTGATGAGGAATAGATTTCTCTTTCGGTTTCAGTTAAGAAAATAATCTGGGGGGAAGATTCTGACCGGCTTTATTTGTGTCAAATACCTATTCCTGTGGCTGGGGCCATGATCCTATAAGAACATAAGAAAATGAAGTCGTCCTTGGAAAACAGTATCACATATGTCCCCATAATTAGGTGATCATATGTATGAGCACAAGGGACTATCTTCCAATAGCAAATGATCTGTCAGGTTACCCTGTTGCTTCAGAATGAAAAGGTAGATGACAAGCAAGGTTGGGCTTGGTTGGAAGAACACATTCTCATTCAGGAAAAGGCCTCCCAGATTGCGCAGTACATTTCTACTACAGTCTTTTAGAGAGCGTTGCCTACATACTGAGAAGAACACTGGTGCATCGGATAGGAATTTGGGCAAAGCACAAACAGTTCTTTCTTTCTTACTATGTGTAATACTCTACTTACCTGCAAGTTCTCTTTAAAATTTCTTAAGGTTTTATTGGAACTTTTATTTTGTCACTCTTCACATTTGCTCATAATTTGACTTCAGTTTTAATGTTTTAGCCCATTTATTTTTAAAATTTTTTTTAATTATAAATAAAGCACAGTTATCATCTGCTAGTATTTCAATGGAACTGTGATCTGCAGTTGTATGTGAAGTGTGTACAGATCACTCCTTAAAGAGTGATGGTGTTTTTGCTCTTAGGTTGATTAGAACATTATGTGAAAATAAAAATGCTTGAAAATTAAACATGAAAACAAATGGGCTGTATTTAAAGTATTTTATTAACTTTTATGTATTTTAGGAGATGAGAACAAGTATGGAAAGTATACCTAAGAGTGAAGATATTTATTATTCAGAGGTGAGAAGAAAAAGTTATCTATATTAAGTGAAGTGAATGACTATCCTAGGATGTAAAGCTTAATTTTGATGTGTCAGTAGCTAAAGTTTTAGTACGGACATTATCAAAACTAATAGTCTAAAGATAAGTTCTTGTGATAGGTCACAAGCCTGATGCGCTTTGAAGCAAATTCTCAAAGTGAATGAAAATTGGGCATCCAGTGTGTATTTACGTATTTAAAAACTAGAATATTATGAAATATTGACCATAGAATTACTTACAAATTATATATTTTAAGTTTCTGAATGTAGTTTTTCTAATTGTTTTCTTGTCGTCAGCAGATACTAGTTAATACCACTGATTAACAATGTTGACTTTTTCTGATGTCATTGAAAAATTTCATATCAAAACTGAAAGAAAAGGAATATTAATTTCAAGTCATTTAAAGTAAAAGTGAGTTTTGTGATTGCAGGAAGGATTGCTAGATACAAGCAAAACACTAGCTGAAATCAGTGATAGATACGGAGCGCCTAACTTGAGCAGAGTAGAAGAGCTTGATGAATCAATGTTTTCTGATGTAAGTATCAAGATATTTTTTTAAAAAGCAGATTATTTCATTTTTTTCTTTACTTTGCTAAAGACTAATGCATATGAGGCCAGAGTTTGGTTGGCAAATAGGCTTTCTGCTTCATAGAAAGTCAGTTCCCTGGTTGTTGACCATACTCATAATTGACACTCTGTCATTTAATGAAGTGTATCACTGGAAAATCCTTATTTTTATCTGTATCTGTCTATGCCTATATCTATATCTATCTATGCCATCTTTATCTGTCTATTTTGGAGTTAGACTTTGAAAATAACAAAATCTCTTCAAAACGTGTGTGTGTATGCGCATGTGTGTAATACATAATCTTTAAATTTGGGGAGCCATACCATTTTGCTTCCCTTTAACAAGCCCTAGAACCACATAAACATCCTAATGAGAGTTCATACTTTTTTCAGTATATAAATACATTTGTTTATTTAGCAAACATATTGTGTTTCCTATGTGCCAGGCTGTGTGCCACATGCACTTGAGAATAAGACAGGGTTTTGACCTTGTCCACAAGGTTACTGTCTAGAGGGGAAATAGGCCAGAATTTGGTAGAATGGCCAGGTAATTTATTGTCCAAACCAGCATGCTTTTGAGAATGAAAGGAGAAGCTCTCTACAAATGAGCTAGATTAGCAGGTGTGGACAAGGATGGTACTGGCAGAAGGGCACAATGGACCACTTTAGTATGATGAGATGGAACCACCAGCACAGTTTGGGAACCTTGGTCAGGGAAAGTGCTGGAAGGAAGTCACCGACTTGTTACTCATTGGTGAGGTGGAAGCTGAGGAAGTGTTTCAGATAGCACAAAAGTGTGAAGATCCAGGCAGGAGAGAGTATGGAGTGGAGGTGGGTGAGGGATGAGGCAAGGGATAAAGCAGGGGCCAGGCCCTAAAAGGACTATAGTAGCTACCCAGAGACTCAGATTTTATCTCACAGGCAGTGGAGACTGATGTATCCAGAACTGCATTTCAGAGAGACCAGGCTGGCTATGGTGTGGGGAAGAGAACAGGCAACTATGAAACCTGTTAGGAGCTTTGCAATTTAATCTAGACACAGGCAGCCATGGCTTGACAAGAATGTTGTTTCCAAGAGCTGTTCAAAAAGTGAGACTAGAAGGACTCAGTGCTTGTCAGTTCATGGATATATTTTATTAGGTATCTGCTATTATTTGACACTATGGAGGGAGCTAGAAAACACCAATGAACAATGTACCTGTCCTTTGTGGGACATGGGCCCATAAGTAAAGGGCTCTGAGGGACAAGCAGAGCTTTTAAATTTTTTTTATTTTTATTTTTTGGTACTGGGGATTGAACCCAGGGACACTTTGCCACTGAAATATATCTACAGCCCTTTTTAATTTTGAGACAGGGTCTTGCTAAGTTGCATAGGGTCTCACTGAGTTGCTGAGGCTAGCCTCGAACTTGGCAGTCCTCCTGCCTCAGCTTTCCAAGTTCCTGGGATTACAGGCATGTGCCACCAGCCCTGGCTGGATGAGTCTTCTTGAGGAAGTGAAGATCAAGGACTCAGCCTGGAGAGAGAGAGAGCATAATGTTGAGAACAGACTGAAACAGTCCAACACTGTGGCTGAGTTGCATAAAGCTAGGAGAATGGGAAGATTTAAAGCTGGAGAGGTGACAAAGATCAGATGATACTAGGTTCTGCATGTGTAAGGGATTTTGATCTTAAATGCAGTGAGAGTTATTAAAAGGATTTAAGGATTAGATCTGTCTTTTTGTAAGCTGGAGGGTGGATTGGAATGGGCAGGAGTGGATAAGACCATTTAGGAAGGCTATTACAGTTATCCAGATGCAAGACAACCAGTGTTAGGTAGACATGAGACCTGAGAGAATTCGAGATTGGCTGAGTGGACAAGGGACAGAGGGAGTCCAGAAGAAAGCTCAAACTCTGTCCTCAGGCAACTGAACTGAGTGTTACTGAGCTGATGAGTTGATGAATATAAGAAAAGGAAGTAGGTGTTTGAACAAGAAGGCTTCAGTGTGGAGAGGTTAACTTTCTGGAACTCTGAGATATGCAGGTGAAAATGGCCACTTGATGTGTGATGTATAGTATGGGTCTGGAGAACAGGAGAGTCCAGGCAGGCGATTCAAATTCAGCAGCCATGGGCAGGGTGCCATGTGAGCAAGGAGAGTGAGCAAGGCACCTGGACAGTGTGCAGTGTGTGAAGGCCAGGTGGGCTCAGGGGAAAAACACTGGACATACCAGCATTTAAGGGGTAGGCTACAGGAAGAAGATACCACAAGAAGAGTGAGAAAGGAAGCTGAGAGAAGCAGAAGAAAGGATGGGATAATGACAACCCGGAGAACATAATTCATTATCACATTCTATTTGGATACTCTTCTAAATCATCTGAAATTCTCAAAAAGCTTCATTTACATAGCAATTACTTAATATCTGTTTTCCTTGTACTCTTTCACAGTTCTCATTGTATTAAAGTCTATTTGCTTTTATTTTACTTCTAGGTTGCATTAAACATTGATCAAGATTCGCAGGATCAACCAATCTAAGAGCAATAAAATTTTCTGCTTATTTAAAGTTCTAAATCACAAGCTCTTGATTTGTATTTATTATTACCTCTAAAATTGAACTCTACTTTTTTTTTTTCCCTCTGAAGACAACTTTATAAATGGGCTTCAGGGGTACCTTAAAATATTGTTTGGATATTCCAATGCAACTGGTTATTTGTGTGGTTCCCTTGGGAGAACAGGAGGGGCAGAGTATGCTGAAGCAACCAAAAACAGGTAAGAAATGAGCTGAAAGAAGGCACAGGTCTACATGAGAACAAGATAGCTTGAGAGGGAAATGCTGTCTGCAGGAAATGAAGGAGGAAGGCATGGTGGAGGGCTCAGCATTGTTCAGCATACCTTAAATATGGCTTTCCTCCTGGGAGGGAACTGCAGGGCTTTCTCCAGTTTGCTGGGAGCTGATGCTTCATGGGAATTCTGAGTCCACACTTCTATGTTGTGACTGGTCTGGGGAAGGAGTGTCCTCTATTGTCCTGCTGGGGAGTTTTCTCAAGCTTAGCTTGCTCAGCCCTACTCAAGAACAGGTGTGGGAACCTTTCCTTCCTCACTTCTCTGCCCAGTTGGATGTCCAGGGTCCTGCCTTTCCTTTTGGGATTTATGAAGTCTAGGGACATTTTATGGAATGTCCATATGGAAAGAATTGAGTGGGGTCCAGACAAAGTCTTGGGGGTGCTGAAAGGTATCATTTCTTCTGCATCTGTGAGTAGGCACAGGTATGAGGCAACTGCTGAAGGGCAGGTTTCACTGGGTTCAGACTATGCACTGAGCTCTCGACTCCTTCAAGTTCAGGCCTAGCCTGAGATTCTGGGGAGAATTTCACTTCCGTTACAAAATTCTTTCAAATCCAAGTCTATGGGATAAGTATTTTCTCAAGGACACAGATGTGAAAACACCCATTTCAGAGACTCTTTTTTAAAAATTGTGTTTTTTGCTTATCATTTACTTTTCCTGAGGCAATGACAACTGAAAAGTCCAATTGCTTAAAGGGAAAGAGGAAAAGAGAAAAATTGGAGAAATATTAGTTTTGCTAAAAGTAAATGTTATCCTATACCAATTCTATGTACATTTTTCAGAAAAAAGTCCCTAGGGTCCTGGAGAGATGACTTCTATGACAGTCTGGCCACCAGACACTGTGGCCCATGATGACCTACATTCATATCTGCCCAGACACAAGAGTCTTAGGGGATGGGGAGCATCTTTTTATTCTAGACCTCAGCCTCAGCCTAGAAGGGGCCCATCATGGAAGGCTGGGAGTGGGAGGCAGTTTTGAGGGGGCGTCCAGGATCTGGGATGTGGCAACAAGAGAATCTGAGCATTGGTTTGGGAATTATCTTATTTAAAGCACTCCTGGCCAGAGCCAGGCACAAGAGGCAGAAGGTGGAAGAGACTCCTGTCTCTGAAGGAGATGACTCACAGTTAGACTGACTACTCTGAGCTGTCTTTCAGAATCATAGGATTTATTGCTGATGTCAATAAGACTCATTTTGGACCCACCCAAATGTACAGAGGGACATAGCTTTTATTCTGACAGACTTTCTGTTAAGTGGTATCTCTTTGTGGTTTTTTTTTTTTTGGTGGTACAGGGGATCGAACCCAGGGCCTTATACATGACAGGAAAGCACTCTACCAACTGAGCTATATCCCCAGCCTCTCTTTGTGGTTTTGATTTGCATTTCCCAAATGACTAATGGCTAAGCATATTTTTATGAGCTTTTTGGCCATTTGTACATCTTTGGAGAATAAATTCACTATTTTTTTAATTTGTTTCTCTTTTTGTTATTGAATTATAAGAGTTATTGAGTTATGCATTCTGATCATCATCAGTTATATGACTTACAAATATTTTTTCCCATTCTATCCTCTGTCATTTCACACTCTGGATAGTGGTCTTTCATGCCCAAATGTTTTTCATTTTGATCAATTCCAACTTATCTACTTTTGCTGCTTATGTTTTTGATATTATCTCTAAGAAAGTATTGCCAAATCCAATGTCATGAAGATTTATACTTATGGTTTCTTTTAAGTGTTTTATACACTTTAGCTTTTTGATCTACTTTTAGTTAATTTCTATCTATGGTAGAAAGTAATTGTTCAGAAGTACACTGACCCGGCCTGACACAAGGAAGAGGTGGAGGAGACCCATGGTGCCGGGAGGATGAGACAGACCACCCTGTAGTGCCCCCATCTACCATTGCGTGGTTGTCCTGACCAGCATCCATCTAAAGACAACTGATGGGAAGACCATCACCAAGATCCCTGCAGTCCTCGTTACACCAGAGGCGAGGTATTGGTAACCTGCAGGGACACTGCAAGATTATAGGGTAGAAACTGTAATGCCTCAAATTGGCACTGCTAGAGAGGAAGACACATGAATAACATGAAAAAACAAGGGAAGAAAATGCCCCAAACAAACCAAGATGCTACAATAATAGAATCCATTGACATCACAGTAGATGAAATTCAGAGAAGGAGTTCAGAATGTACATAATTAAAGATGATCTACGAAGCACAAAATAATATGAGAGAGCAAATACAGGCAATAACTGATCAATCCAACAAAGAAATAGAAGGGCAAATAAAGGGAGGAAGATTACTTCAAGAAAGAGATAGAGACTCAGAAAAAAACCAAGCAGAAATCCTTGAAATGAAGGAAATAATAAGCCAAATAAAAAATTCAATAGAAAGCATTGCCAATAGACTAGATCACTTGGAAGACAGAACCTCAGACAATGAAGACAAAATATATAACCTTGAAAATAAAGTTAATCACACAATGAAGATGGTAAAAAACCATAAACAGAACATCCAAGAATTATGGAATAACATAAAAAGACCCAATCTAAGAATTATTGGGATAGAGGAAGGCACAGAGATACAAAACAAAGGAATCCACAATCTCTTCAATGAAATAATATCAGAAAATTTCCCAAACATGAAGAATGAATTGGAAAATAAAATACAAGAGGCTTACAGAACACCAAATGTACAAAACGACAACAGATCCACACCAAGGCACATTATAACTAAAATGCCTAGCATACACAATAAGGATAGAATTTTAAAAGCTCAAGAGAGAAGGTTTAAATTACATATAGGGGGAAACCAATTTGGATTTCAGCAGATTTCTCAATCCAGACCCTCAGAGCCAGGAGATCCTGGAACAACATATACCAAGTTCTGAGAGAAAATAGATTCCAACCAAGAATCATATATCCAGCAAAATTAAGCTTCAGATTTGATAATGAAATAAAAACCTTCCATGATAAATAAAGGTTAAAAGAATTTACAGTAAGAAAGCTTGATTACAGAAGATTCTCAGCAAAATATTCCATGAGGAGAAAATGAAAAATTACAATGAAAATTGGCAAAGGGAGGAACTACACTAAAGGAAAAGCCAATCAAAGGGTTGCACCAATTTGCAGTCCCACCAATAATGTATGAGTGTGCCTTTTCCCCCACATCCTCGCCAACACTTATTGTTTGTATTCTTGATGACTGCAATTCTGACTGGAGTGAGATGAAATCTTAGAGTAGTTTTGATTTGCATTTCTCTAATGGCTAGAGATGTTGAACACTTTTTCATACATTTGTTGATCAATTGTACATCTTCTTCTGAGAAGTGTATGTTCAGCTCCTTAGCCCATTTATTGATTGGGTTGTTTGTTTTTATGTTGTTAAGCTTTTTGAGTTCTTTATGTATCCTGGTGATTTGTGCTCTATCTGGTGTGTGTGTGGCAAAAATTTGCTCCAAGAATGTAGGCTCTCTGTTCACCTCATTGATTATTTCTTTTACTGAGAAGAAGCTTTTTAGTTTGAATCCATCCCATTTATTGATTCTTGTTTTTATTTCTTGCACTTTAGGAGTCTTGTTAAGAAAGTCAGGGCCTAATCATTAGTAATTTGAGTCCTCTCTACTTTATCAGATTCAGTCTTTGTTTTTGTCTTCTGGCAGATTGAATGTGATTTGTCTCGTGCAGTTGATTGAGCTTCTTTTGTGTGTAAATTAATGTTTTTCATCAAATTGAGGATGCTTTGGGTATTTTCAAAAATTGCTCATTTTTCTCTTCTTCTGTAATTATATAATGCATATACTTGATGCATTGTTATACTTGATACTTGTTATACTTGATAGTGTTCCACTAGGCCCTAAGATGTTGTTTTTTAAAAAATATTTATTCTTAATTATAGAATTTTAAAACCTGTTAGAGAATATCAATATTATATTAGATTATCTAATATCAGATTAGATATAGGGGGAAACCAATTTGGATATTAGCTGATTTCTCAATCTCTTCAAAGTGAGGAGGTTCTGAATAACACATACCAAGCTCTGAAAGAAAATGGATGCCAACCAGGATTCCTATATCCAGGAAAATTAAGCTTTAGATTTGAAGATGAAATAAAAACCTTCCATGATAAACAAAAGTTAAAAGAATTTGCAACTAGAAAGCTTGCACTACAGAACGTTCTCAAGAAAATATTCCATGAAGATGAAATGGGGGGGGGGGGAAGTAAAAACCAGTGAAGGGAACAACTACACTAAAGGAATAGTCAATCAAAGGAAAAACTAATTCAGATTAAAAACTAGAAATAAACCCAAATAACCAGGAAAACAAATCGTATCTCTATAATAACCTTGAACATTAATGGCCTAAACTCATTAATCAAAAGACACAGGTTAGCAGATTGGATTAAAAAACAAGACCCAACAATATGCTGTCTCCAGGAGACTCCTCTTATAGGCAAAGACATCCACAGACTGAAGATGAAAGAATGGGAAAAAACATACCACTCACATAGATTGTGTAAAAAAGCAGGGGTTTCTAGCCTCATATCAGATAAAGTGAACTTTAAGCCAAAGTTCATCAGAGGGGACAAAGAAGGCCATTTCATACTGCTTAAGGTAATTATACATCAACAAGACATAATAATCATAAATGTTTATTCCTCAAACAATGGAGCATCTATGCACATCAAACAAACCCTTCTCAATTTTAAGAATCAAATAGACCACAACACAATAATACTAGGTAGCTTTTACATGCCTCTGTCACCACTGGATAGATCCTCCAAACAAAAACTAAATAAAGAAGCTATAGAAGTAAAAAATACAATTGATAATTTAGACTTAACAGACATATATAGAATATTTCATCCATTGGTAACTGAATACACTTTCTTCTCAGCAGCACATAGATCCTTCTCTAATATAGAAGATGTTATATGAGCTATCACATATGTTGGCACACAATTGTAATATTACCTCAATATGTTTTTATAATCTGTAGGGGTATTTATTCATTTTTTTTGGTACTAGGGATGGAACTCAGGGATACTTGACCGCTGAGCCACATCCCCAGCCCTATTTTGTATTTTATGTAGAGACAGAGTCTTACTGAGTTGCTTAGTGCCTCATTATAGCTGAGGCTGACTTTGAACTCAGGATTCTCCTGTCTCAGACTCCCGAAGTGCTAGGATTACAGGTGTGCGCCCCTGTGCATGGCTTGTAGGGTTATTTTGATAGCTCCCTTTCTATTGATATTGATTTTCTGTTCTTGCTTTTTTCTTTATTAGATTTGTTTGATTTTTATCAAATTTTAGCTGTATTATTTCCTCTCTAGTTCATATATTTCTGCTCCAACTCTTATTTTTTTCTTCCTACTACATAATTTGAAACTAATTTAATTGTTCTTCTAGCTTCTTTCTGATACAAGTACTTTAAGTTATAAATGTTCATCTGAATACTGTTTCTTCCCAGATATCCTGATATTTTTAAGCTTTTATTATCACTTAGCTCAAAGTACTTTTTATTTTCTTCTCTTTTGCTTTCTTCCTTGGCCTTTGAGATATCTAATTTTGAAATGGTTGACATGTTGGCATGGGTTTTCTATATATCTTTAGGTGATTGATTTCTAATGTAATAAATCATGCAGGAAACAGTCTGCGTGATTTCAAATTTTAAAAAAAGTAATGGAAATGCTTTTTATGTTGAATGTGTTGGTGACATACATGCTAAAACTGATCAAATTGCACACTTCAAATATGTGCATTTTATTTATTGTAATTCAATTTTACTTCAATAAAGCTATGAAAAAATATTCTTTTTTCTTTTCTTTTCTTTTCTTTTTTGTTCTCAGAAGGATAATCTCATTTGACCTGTCTCTAAAGTCACATTGATACTACCATCAGCTCAGACCAGCTGTTGAGTCCCACTTGTAAATTTTTTAGTTCTAGAATTTTGATATGCTTCCTTTTTATGATTCTCTTTGTTGACATTTTCCTTCTGATAACACATCACCAATATACTTCCCTTTATTTCTTTACACATGGTTTCATAGTCTTTATCTATGAAACCTATGGGATAAGAAGGAGGGTGGCAAAAGAGGGTTAGGCAGGTTATTAGGAACAGATCATGGTAGATTAGGACACTAGCTCCAAGGTTTGGGCTTGAGTGAAGGCATGTTGTCCTGGCACTAAAGGCTTTGTCCAAGGGATCAAACTGATTTTATAGGAAAACCAAATTCTTAAGGAGAGAATCAGATAGATTAGAGACAGGATAGAATTTTATTTTGTTCAACAAATAAATTCTGATATAGTGGTGCAAATGGAGGGGAAGATTCCGATGCCAGTGGTCCTATAAAGAATGAATAGTCAGAACTTGAGGACTCAACAAGGAGGCCAAGGAAAGCAATTGTTGCTGACTCTCATTGGAACCCTGGTGACTTGGAGAATAGGAATCAAATTTTCTTTTGGCAAAGATATAGAGGGGAATGAAGCAGTGTACTGAAAAAGACCAGTCAGAAAAATCCACTTTAGAATAGAATTGTTATGGAAAAAATGGAATACTGGGGCCAAAGTTTCAGTTTAGATCTACTAAGTTTAATGAGTCAACTTGACATATATGTAAAAATCATTTACTAGGCTATTAGAAAGTTAGAATGTAACTTAAGAGGAAGTTGAGAATGGTTGTAATTGTTTGGGAGCTACTGGCAGAAATCCCTGAAGGGAATTATGCCTCTGAATTTGGAGGGGTAGGGTGACACAGTGTAGCAGCAAACAGGTTAAAGGGTAGTAAGTGGAAGAGAAGCCTCAAGTGGCTGGGTGGAAGGAGACTCCCATGTTCCCCACTAAGGGTGAGTGTCAATGAGAGTGGCACATGTGGCAGAGGGGAAGATGAATGGGAAGGATGTGTGCAGAGACCCATGATGTCCTTTGGGTTCTTTTCACTATTTTGGTTAAGGGGGTGAAATTCACATCATGGTGTTAAGGGCATAAATTCTGAAAGAAGGAATAGAGATGGTAAAGCTGCTATGTGGAGAAGTCTGATGATGAAGAGTGAGTGGCTTGAGACTGTAGCAAGGTGAGAAGGGATTCTCCTTGTGAGGAAAAATGTTTTGTTTGTGTTATGATAATAAGAAAGTAGGGAAGTCGAGAGGTAGAGACTGGAGATGTGGCTCAGGGGAAGCAGAGCAGGCTTCCAGAAGAATTTGACAGGGGCAGAATCATTGAGGAAGGAAAACACTTTGGAAGTCAGTTTTTCCTCCATCCCAGGAGGGGAAAAATATAAAGGCAAACATTTTTTTTTTTTTT